>CAVNYN010204746.1:0-10999 GCA_963692815.1 Nyctanthes arbor-tristis
TCCCCCCCCCCCAAAAAAAAAAAAAAAAAACACACACACACACACACACAAAGGATATGTGATGGCAATGTAGAAATCTTCAAGAAGGAGGATCAAACGTCTGAGAGATCATCTTCCTACTCGCTACTCAATATGCTCTCACAAATCAACTATCTAATTATCCTTAACAAAATCTTTCAAGTATATATCTTACATGAGTCACAATACAAGTATCAAATTCGTTTCAATAATAATCAAAGTGGTCCATAGCATCGACAGAATTCTGGTATCTAGGGATAATGCCCAACAAATCAAATACTGTGAAAATTTTCAAACGAGTAGATCATATGCATTCACACCTGATTTTTATTTTTTGTTTGCACATATCTTTTGTTTTATATACTAATCTTAGCATGGCTATATCCAGAGGCCGACCTTTAGATGCTCAACTTTTGGCTCACTCAAACCAACCCACAAAAATACCCCAAAATTAAATATTATAAGTAAATTTGGAGTTTTTACAAATTACCGTGTTGAGTGAAATTCACAAACTTGCACGACATGAGATTCCCTATCAAGGGTGGGGCCGTTATCCGACCGATCCTTTTTGGATTATTTTAGTAGCCGTGTAATATGTGTGCAATGCAACGAATAACAGAGGACCCACATTGTAGAAAAAAATTAAATTAAAAAATAAAAAAAGTCAAGAAAGCAGCCAATGGGAGGCCAGACGTGTTATCATCGGCAACTGCTTTTCAATAATATCTACGAGCGGGTCGCTGTCGGCAGGACACGTGTCGGATTCTAGTAGCGTTGCTCCTGGACCGTCCGCGTCTGACGTAGGCCCTTACTCTTGATTACGTTGGTTCCACGTCATTCTTACAACTTCCTTTCCAAAAAAAATTTAGTATATAGGTGTACAAATAAATTTATAAATAGAGAATAAAATTATAAAATTAGTCATATATTTTCTTATTCTTTTAATACATAATATTATGAGGTGAAATTTTAATTTCATAACATTCCATAAATACGTATGAATATTTCTGTGTACAAGTAGATTAATCCTAAATAATTATTTTCTTAAACTAGGCTAATAACAATGTGCATATTTGGTCCAAAAATAAAAAAAGTGGATATTAAATAGGGCTATATATAAACTAAGAAGTTAATCAAGGAAAAAATGAACTACTACTATATTTTGGAGCAATGGGAAATAAATAGGGTTGGCAACAGGGTGGACTTGGGGCAGATCAAAGAAAGTTAATATTGCCCCATGAAAAAATTTTGTTACCATTATTACCCTCTATGATCTGCAAATTGTGAAGCAAATCGGATAGGAACGGATTCATAGAGCAATTCAGATTGGCTTATAATCACGTAGAGATCCAGAGCTCATTTTTTTAAAATTACAAAAATAAATTTCAAAATACCTGTTTAAACATTCATAATGTGACGAGCATATATGTACAATTATCACCTATTGAAAATCATCCAACAAAACAATAATACTAATAGAAATTGCACAACTCAAACGAATCAGTACTTTAACAAATAACAAATATGGTAATTATATTAACAGTACACTATTTATTTTGTACACCATATTTTTTCAATTTCCTTAAATATCCTTTAAGTTAAATTACATTTATAACCTTCTTTAATCATTGTTTAACATAATCATTTTTTTCTCCTCCCACCACATTGAAGAGTTTTCTTAATCCTATCATCTTCCACAAAATTTTGAGCTTCTCAGCAATATTCGGTGGCCATGGATTTCTTGCTTTTCCATTTTTCGCCCAATTTAATTCCTGTAAATATTTTCTTTCTTGTGAAACGGCCATGGACAGCATCATTCATCTTTTATTTATCCTTCTTTATTTCTTTACTTTCGTTTCTTCTCTGAAAATTCAGCACAATCTCCAACTTGGTGTTTATACAACCTTAATGTCGTGGTAAATTAGAGTGGATGAAAATTAATTTTTGGCAATAAAATCTTCGTTCAGATCATAATTTGAATTTTAATTTATTACAGAGAAGATTATAAAAAGATGGAATTGGCTTTGTGCACAAGAACTTGAACCGATATGAGAAGATGGGATTTGTTAGCACACAAGAACTTGAATCGAGGCAAGTTGGATGGTTGCAGAGAGTTTGAATCTTGAATTGTGGTGGAGAATTGCATTTTTTTAATTAATTTATTTTAAGAATAGTAGGCTATAAATGTAAAATTATCGTGGTGTTATGATTAAAATTATAAATCAAATGTGGTGGATTTATAATTGTAGTGTAAGAATTAAGTATTGTAGTGGTAATATAATTGCCATAACAAATAATTAACAACATTAAAGAATTCTCTTTTCACGAAAAAAAATGAAAGAATTCAATAGATTAGAGAGTAAAGATAAGATTCAGCAAACTCATTAAAATTCTCACAAGTATTCAACAATTTCCTTTTATTTTTTGCAGGATAGAACGACCTTGTTCCGTTATTGCCCGTAAACTTTGCGGATTGAGAAATCTAAACCGTTACCCCCCACCACAATCCGTGGATCAGAAAAAATCCTTACCATTCGGGGAGGATATCTCCATCGGGTTTAGTGCGGATCGGATTTTTCTGTCATCTCTAAAAATAAATAATGGACTATGAGGAAGTACTCCCTCCATCTCACAAAGATATTCTCCTTCTATTTTTCACATAGACTAAAAAACATAATTAATATTGTTGAAAATATACAATTTAAATATTTCATAATATGCCATTTGGTTTATTTAATATTTCAATTTAAATCTTTCTTATTGTTAATTGCATGCATAATAAATATAAGTATTTTAGAAAACTAATAATTTAAATAAAGAAATGGGGATATAATTAGGGATGGATAAAAATGAATATGGGAACATCGTTTTGGGATTGAGGGAGCATCATTTATGCTATTTATATCTAATTTCGTTAGATTGCTTCAAATTCTATTGTTAAAAGAAATTAATGAATGAATATTACTACAAAAATTCTAAGGAGACATGAGAATGAGACATGAATAGTGACATTATATATGTAGCACATTTGTATTGGATAATGAAAAAGTAGTCATGTGATCATCACCCAATGAATGTGTGACAGTGAGAATGTAACTTATTAATATCAATTTTAAATATCTCCGTAGAATTGCTCATATTACTATCCTAATTAATTTAAATAATAAATTGGAGCCTTTAAATCTACATGCGGATCTATAACTAGTCAGGTGTATCGAGTTCAGTACTCTTAGAGTACTAGAAATTTTACCCTATGACACTTTAGTTTCTAACTCTCACATTCCAATTTGTGCTAAAAAAATAAATCTTTTGATTTCCTTTTTACACTCCTTTTTTTTTCTATATAAGAAAAACCCTAATATACCCTTATCCATTTATTTTTGAAATATATATGTGTGTGTAGTATCCTACCAATTTTCATATAGATTAAAAAATTTTGATTAATATTCTTAAAAATGTGGAACTTAAGAATCTTTTTCCTAATATACCTCTTTCATTTAATTATTATTATATTTTAATTATTCTTATTTATTGATAACAATACACATTAAATAAGAGTATATAATTTTATATAGATGAAAAAGTATGAGAATCCACATTGGTAGTGCTAGATTAGGTTATTATTAGAGTTATTAGTTAACAATTCAAAAAACAATCTATATTGGTGGTGTTAAAGTAATAATTGCTAAAAGCATTTAATTTAATAAATTATTAATTTTATTGTTAAAGTTAACAATAAACTTAATACTTTATGTGGTATTATTTCTTCTTTTTTATTTTAATTAAATAGGGATTGATCTACTGTTTAACTATTGAATTGAGGATTAAATTTAACACTCTTATTTAAAATAATCAATGTGGCACAAATTAATAGTTAAATTTAACTTGTGTAGGTGTCCTTTAATTACAATCACTAAAAACTCTATTTTTTCTTTAAATGGATAGTTAATTTTAACACTACTAATATGAATGCTCTAATAATGGTTTATTTTCTAGGACGGAGAGAGTATATAACAAGATTTGAATTTTGGAAATCCAAAAACCACCGTTTCAATAACCTTCTTTCAATTTTATAGTTGAGCCGGATTATTAATAGTGTGCTGGCACAGGGCAACTTTTTATGCGTTGTTTTTTAATTTTTATCTTTAACATATAGAACACTCAATTCTCAACCAAATTGTCCATAGAATGATATTTCATTTGCCCTATTAAGATAGACTTATTTTTCATTTTTGTTTGTCTCAAATTATAATCTAATTTTCCTATTAAGAGTACAATTCGGTTCTTACTTGACCAAAATACCCTTATTTAGAATAATTGGAATATAAGTATTATAAGTAGACATTTCTTCTCAATTTTCACTATACTTGTATGTCGTTTACTACAAGGATAAAATTTGTGAAAAAGTATACAATTCCAACTAAATTTAATACTACCTCCGTCCCACAAAAAATAGTCTGGTAAGTAATTCTACGTGGATTAAGAAATAATAATTAATATAGTTGAAACATTAAATTTTAATTTAGTTTTATACATATACCTTTATGTCTCATTAATTATTTGAAAGAGTTTCAACGAATAAATAGTTGCATAACAATAATTAATTAAAGGCACTTATGAAAATGAAACATTAAATGCATATATGTTAAATATAGTAACTAGAATATCTTTTTGGGACAATCAAAACAGAATATTGGACTATTTTTGTGGGACGGAGGTGGTATGTTTTCTTAATTTGTGTTAAAATTGATGGTTGCCTATTTTAGTGGGACGGAGGGAGTATATCAGTTCAAATGAGTCTTTGAGAACCAAATTGTACTGATGATGAAATAAATTATGACCTTTTTTTTAATCAAAAAGATACTATACCAATTTGGAAAATATTTACTTTTTACTACAATTTATATGAGTTATTGACATATCTTCCGATCTTCACGATTTTGAAAAAGGGGTTACAGTATTCAATAATAAATCATTTCCTAATTGACAAATTCGCTGGTTTGATTGCATTAGAAAAATTTTCACATTTTGAATGTAAGAAAATTTTCAGTTACTCATCATTTGAATTTTTTAACTTCTAAGATTGATGTAATGATTTTTCTACTTTGAATAAAGAAAATAATGAATTTCTGAAAACAAAAAAAAATGATTTTTTTTAAACTCAAAGAAAAAGGCTTTTATATTTTTTAACAAATGAATATCATTCCCTGAAAAAATGCATCACTGGCTAGGCAGACTCGTCATATACACACACACACACACATGGAGAAAGAGAGAGAGAGATCTATATTATTAAACTATTTGTCCATCTTTTGAGTTCTGATAGAGCTATTCACATACCTCACCCAGCTCGCAAAAATAGTCCACCTTCATTTTTTACATAAATTAAGAAATCTAACTTACTGGTTTTGGAAATGTACACTTTGAAAATATAGTATTTCTTAATCTACTCTCTCATTTACTTCCTTCATCCTATAAAGATATTCTCCTTCTATTTTCCATATAGATTAAGAAAACATAATTAATATTGTTAGAAATGTACAATTTAAAAATATATATCTTAATATGCCTTTTGATTTATTTAATATTTTACTCTAGATCCTCTTTATTGTTTTTTTTTGGCAAAAAATCTTCTTTATTGTTGATTGTCATGTATAATAAATACAAGTATTTTAAAAAACTAAAAAGTTAAATAATAAAAGGAGAATATAATTTGTGACGAATAAAAGAGGAATATGGAAATATCTTTTTGGGATGGAAGGAGTACTTAATATTTCACTTTAATTGTTCTTTTTTGTTGATTATAATGCATAATAAATATAAGTATATTCGAAAACTAAAAATTTAAGTATCATTCTTTACGATTTATTTTTTTCACTAACAAAACACTCAATAATTCATATTCACACCAAACATATATTTTTTCTTTTTTACAATTCTCTATAATCTTTATCTATTTTTCCACTACACATTTCAAATAATAGTAGTATCTTTTCATCAAAAATCTAAAATACTAATTACAAAGAATAAGATGTTAACAAAAAAAAATAACACTATATAATTTGAAACGAACAAAAAATTAATAATGAACTATCTTCTGAGACAGAGAGTCAAATAGTCTGAAGTTGAAGAATATCCTTCTGTTTAGATGATGGCAATCCCTAATGCCAATGAAAAATAGTATTCTTGATTTGGAAGTTTAATTAGGGTACAAAATTTTATTTTGCATTTTGTAACTAAATTTGGGCAGCATGTACTTGATGGGGGATTCAAGATTTAGTCATAAATGTTTTGATATGTTAAACGTGGCTTATTTATGTCCAGTAAAATGTCATTAACTAGTGTTTTAGGTAGGCGAAAGATCCGCTCGTGATTTTCGGCCCATTATGAAAGTGAGAATGACACTGTTTATTCCTTTGTTATTATTACCAGTATTATATTCTTTTTGTTGGTGTTTAGGTACACAAATAAACTTGGAATTTTATCTATATTTTATTTTATTACTACTTCAATCCGGTCTAATTTCAACTTTTACAAATATTAAAAAAATGTAATTAATTGTTTGGAAAAGGTAAAATTTAATATTATTTTCCTAATATATCATTTCATTTTTTTTTATATTACAAAGATGATTATAAAGGTGGGGAAGATATATATCCTGCTGAAACACAGCGCACAAAAATCAATATTACAAACGAAATCAAGCTCCTATACAAGAGACTACAAATTACATATAAAATATAGACAAACCTCTACATGAGGGAAATTGAACCTGGGATCTCTATGTCTCATGACATCAACTTTAACCCCCTAACCAAATGGACTAAAGCCTCATTGGCCATTTCATTTATTAAATATTCTATTTTTGTTGATTACAATGCACATTAAATAGTAGTATAAAAGAAAATTAATATTTCAACTTCTTTTTTAATGGCAAGAGTATTTTAGGATAAATGAAAAAGAAAAATTAGACCATCTTTTTGAGATATATGTAGTATTATTTTTCTTTCGGTTGTTTAATTTGTAGTTGATTGCATTAAGAAGAGTTGTAAGATTCATACATGTGTGGTGTGTCTATATATATATATATATATATATTGTTTGGCGCATTTTCTAACACTTACAAAGGGTGTTATTTTATATCTATACACTTACATAGAAACAAAGGTGCTAGAATAGCTCCTACTGTTGGTTCTGTAATAGCACATGTATGAAAACAGTTGTGCTATAACATGCCTGTCAGAAGTATCATAAAGATTAAAACTACTACTTATCGAGATCACAGCATCAACGATGAAAACAAAAATGAGACAAATTTTACATGTATGTATAAAATTATATAAGATGGCAAGACATGTATTTCTAACATAATTAATTGACATGTTTTAGTTGGTAATTTTTAATTAGTTATTTAAATGCGAGTGATAGATCCGGAGGCCCAAAATAGAGAATACAGTGTGACTAAAAATGTATTGTCACTTTTTTATATCAAATAAACATTTATTAATTATAAATAATGGTAAGTAATGCAACTAGCAAATTGATCCCTGTGGTAAAAACCCTTGCGCCATCATTCACTCCATACTGGGGTTTCTTTATGCCTTAGTTGATCCGAGTATTGGAGCCTCAATAGTCAAACCCCAGTAGACGCGTACTCAAATAGTGAATCGGAATTGTAACTTCTCTAGTTCTCTTCTCTTATCTCCTCTTTGTAAGTTTGTATGAAAAAGAAAAAAATGTCAATGTGAAATTAGTCACAACCCCTTCTAACTGCGGCCGAAGTTGCCATTCATGCTATCTACAAACCTTTTTGTAGGAAAAAAATTGATACAAAAATGACAAATTCCCCACAAAAATACCAATCACCCAAAAGAAGTATCACTGCCATACAGGATGCAAAATCTGATCATCACATGTATCTTGATCTTTTCTTTTCTTTTTTACTTATTATTCTATTTTATATATTATGCATGCACTTTTGAGTTCCACCAATTATAATATAATAATAATTATTATTACGGGAAAGATATTGAGAGGGAGTGGGAATTTGGCATCATCAACATTTATAAGCATGACTGCACTATCAATTCACACACACGTCACAAAAAGAAATAGATTGTGACTTAAAGATGTTATGTCCTAAGGTTATTATTACTTTGCAAATGTGTAAAATTAAATTATTGTCTCTTGAAAAAGATGGAGAGCACTAACATTACATTATCAAGTTAGAGTGACTTAACCAAGATCCCCCCCCCCAATTAGGGCATGCATATATTAAATAGTCTGAAGTTTCTCTCTCAAATTGGACATGAACACCTTTTTTTTAGATAAACAAAATAATTTCTCACCTAAAAAATTTTAATATTCCTTCACAAGAGTGTGTTAATATATCCTCGTATCCAATTTATGAATTGTTGAAATGAGTCCAACCTTTCTTCTTTTTTCTTTTTTTTTTCCCCGCAAGGGATAATGCTAAGAGCTTGTTTGATTTTCTTTATAGTTTCATGTACCACTGATTTGACTACTAATTTGACATCTATTTATTTATAACCATACATTTTAAACTTTTATTAAATCTACATCACTCATTTCATCTCATTATAATTTCTCATTATATACCAATGTCAATAATAAGAATCAAACAGCCACTATATATATATATATATATATCTTATCTCGTGTCCACTTAATTATTGTCAACTCCATTGAATTACAAATGCATCCCAATAAACTAGAAATAGAGTTTATAGACTATTGCAAAATTATCACAATATATATTTAATATATAAGTAATTCAATGGGTCTATCGCATATTGACACAAGGTGTGGTACAGTAGTTGAATGCTCAACTTTAAACAGATATAAGTGGTGATTGTGTTGCGCAGGTTCAAACCACACCCATATCTCACTAATTAGTAGTTACCCTCCCGCCTCTATCTCTCACTTCTTATTTGAAAAAATAAAAATAAAAAGTAAAAAATAAAAGGTGGCAAGTTTCCCTAACGAAAACATATTTGGGGTGGGAGGGGGGGGGGTAATTACTCTCCCGCCGCTATCTCTCACGTGTTATTTATTTATTTATTTTTTTAAAAAATGGTGGCTAGTTTCCTTATTGATAACATATTTTGCGGAATTGGATGTTGGATTATGGGTGGAGGAACTGAGGAAGACCAGAGAGAACTGGACATGAAAATGCTTTACATTTACATTCTACATCTGCGCTGGCCATAACTCTGGCGTTGTAGTATATATATTCCATAACTACATACATGTTACCACAAGCCAAAAAATAAAAGAGATGACAAAACAAAATTCGATAAACTGATGCATATATCAACTTAACCTCAAACTATGGACCTCTATGATGTCACAAACTATTTAATACATAGTGCAAGTAATGATTTACAAGTTTAGCATCTACCTACCAGCCATATATTGGGTTCTCCACCAGTGGCGGCAGGAGATTAAGATCTTTGCTATGTTGCTTGTTGTAGTCCCTTGATCGGGGTATTGCCCCCGTACACAACCTAAGGAACTCATTACCGGTAAAACAGTAATGTGCAAATGCCAATCCTCCATCCACCATTTCGCTTAGGTTTGGCATTGAAACCGATTTTGTGATTGCCAGTTTGTTGCTGCTAACAGAATCTCCAAGCCCTGAGTTATTCAAAATCTTGTCCAGATCAGAGCGCTCCAAAAATCTCTGGGTGGCTGCTTCCCATGAAAGTTTGTATCTTTGTTCGGGAGTAAGTGGCTGGGGTTCATTTGCCATTGCTTGTTTTACTTTCTCGACAAAGTCCTCTGGTGTTTTGTAAGTCAAACAATTAGGGAATGCCCGGAAGAATTCGTTTGAAGGGTGGTCAGCACAAACAACAAATTTTCCCATAGCAAGGGCCTCTGCTGTAGCAGTGCAGAGTACATCACTAACACTTGGATTAATGAAGATTTTGTAACTGCAGGCAAAGAAACACAAAGTTAAAATATTCAATAGTAAAGCAAAACATAGCTTTCAGGCTCCTTTCCTATCTTCAAAGAGATCAAATTACAAAGAGAAAACTAGATATATAAAGAAGAAACTAGATAAAACAATTTCATAGCTATCAAGTTCTCATGCCCAAAAACACATATGGTGCATTGGAGAGAAAATAGCCTTCCGATCTCTCAGTGGCGTGGATTAGATAATATACCTGACTCTGGGTATGGAAATAAAAAGAAACTAAATATTGCTATCAAAGGTCCTAAATATTGCTATGTGATGTCCCAATGGTGGAGTATACAGCAGAAAAAAACACATGGAAGAAACAATCTTTCAAACCCACTTGGAGAATAAAAGTTCTCATACTTACCCATGAAGAGAATCGTCAGCATGATCTCTGCCTTTCATAAATTGCAGATTCAGATTCAACCTTTTTGCTGCGCTCTGAACATCATGAGCATCCTCTCCATTACCATACACATCCAAGTTGAAGCCATCAAGGTCATTTTTATGCTTTGCTAACAGATCTATTAATTCTTTGTACCCTTTTGCCCAAACCATCTTGCCTAAGAAATATGCTCCTTTGGAAAAAGAAGACTGACCACGTTCCTTATCTGCTGCTACTTTTTCTCCAATTTTTAAGAACTTTGGGTTCACTCCATGAACATTGCAAATCTCAGACTTGGGCAAATCCTGGGTGGCAGCCGAAAGGCGGAGGATCTACACGGAATAGCAAACAATGTAATTATTGACACAAGCAGATATGTTGATTCTCAGTTATGACACAATCAAAATCTAGTCACAAGAGGACGGCTTTTAGAGATTGACCAATACCTTGTTGCAGTACGCTCTTGCAACCCAATTGTTTATGTGTTTAACAAGAAAAGCTTGAAGAGCCCCATACTTTTCCCTCTTGATGTATTCCAAGTAATTTGTGTGAACAATACCAACAACATGGTTGAACTTATCTGTCCAGCGTTTACCATGATGGTACCAGTTCAAATG
>CAVNYN010204747.1:0-67192 GCA_963692815.1 Nyctanthes arbor-tristis
GCGTTATTGTGTCATGTTGCTTCTTTCTGTACTGGGATTTAAATTCATTAGATTACATGTGTTATGCAAATATATGTTCCTCTCCCTATCACTTGATAATTGTTTCTGTAGAACTGACCGTTTAACCCGGAAAAAAATCATATATCACGGGATTCTGTGTTGATTAATCTCGACTCTCGTGTATCCTATTCTGATCATGTATATTATGCCCGGTCCTTGTTGATGGTTAGTTGGTAGACATCAAATAATATGGCATTGTTATCTTGGGAAAAATAAATTGTGAATGTCAGCTGTTTAGGTGCCTGAGTTGAGTCAGATTTATGACAAAATTTGGCAAACAATTGATGGTTGTTTCTGGCGGTTCTTAAGCCATAAGTTCTCAGGTGACCCCAATTATTTAATGTCGTTGAAACTCGGTAGGGTTTGGTCTTGATATGAACCAACTTCACAATTAACAGCTTCAAATTAATCAATGAATTTATTGCACCATGTTATGTTCTGATTGTACTGTTTTTTTCTTTTTCTTCAAGTAGAAGGGGAAAAAACCCAGGATTTATGTAGAGAATTTAATGAGTTAACAGCTATAATGGACCAATCAACTGGGATGTCAAATAGTCTATTAGCCGTTGCTTAAAATCATCTCTAATAACTACAATTGATTGTCAATCACTACTTCCTATCTAGGATTGGTCAAGATATAGGAAACATTTGTTATTCTGGGTGTTTCTTTGAGAAAATATTTTCGAAGAAAACTCAAAACAGTCTGTTTTGGGTTTAAATAGGAAAATAATAATAATAATGAATGATGTTATGTAATATTAGTGGCAAAAATTTTTTTAGTACTTCAGAAGTGTCTATTTCTTGAACTTGTATGTGGATTTTTTATTGGCAACGAGTACTGAGTATTCAGTGCTTCTAGAGTACTAAAAAATTTTCCCTGGGCAATAACTAATATTACTTAAATGATAAGGGAAATTATATGAATGAATGAATAAAAGATTTACTTGATTCAACTTATTATTTAATGCCACATTGACTTGATGTCAAATGTCAATTACCAAAGCATTTTTAAGTAGGTAATACAAATATTTTTCTATGATTATTACGAGAAATGTTTTTAGTCAAATCTTTGTGTGTAACAGTATGAAAACAAAGTTGCTGTCACCTAAATTCTACAGAAATTTAGTGGGCCGGTTGCCGCGGAATAATGAACCATAAAATCATTATCAAATTATTCTACAGGATAATCCAAAGTTACTTATAATTCACTTTTTTGATGTTAAACCTACACATATTGGCTCCAGACATTGAGTTTATCATTATTTTGAAAAACGTAAAATATGAAAAAGTGTCGGGATGAAGTATTGACTTTAGACGTGTTTATATGCGCCTATGTGTGATAAAGATGCCGATAATGTGTGGTAAAGTACAAAGAATGTGGGTTTGACGCATGACAGCCAAACTAGAAGCCTAATGACCGGGAAGCCTACCAGGGAGGAGAGGCATTTGACCTAGACTAGACCCGTTGCCGAGCTTTAGAGAAGTAAGTCTAGTTTCGACAGTGATATCAATTGGTAGTTAAAGTCAGTTATTCAAACAATGTTTACTATGAAGTTAGGTTAATGTATATTTATGTTGTAATACAATACAAGTCTAGTTGTAGGTAGAGACTTGTGTAATTTTTTATCTACTTGACATCTCGTTTTCCTACACATTATATTAAATTCAAATCAAAGTTCATCACATGCCCATATATATATATATATATATATGTAAAAAAAAAAGGGTAAAAGTTTGATGCACAATTGAAGTTTTCGTTGTAATAGCCTGGGACTTGAGTTTTATATACAATTTAGAGGCGGTCTCACACAGACTTTGAGCTGGGGACAGGTCGGTCACAACTCAATTCACCATGCCCTATTTAAATTTTAAAAATAAAAAATACAAATAAAAAATTTTGAAAAAAATTTAAAAATTAAACCCGGGGAAAATTCTTACTTGAATCGTGCCGCAACCCGACCTGATCTGTCTTAAATTTTGGCAGCTTACGAGGCGGGTGGGGTGTGAAAATGCTCTGTCGACTGGGCGGAGCGGGTTTGATCCGCCTTCTGTCTAACTAGTTGCCATCTTTAGTTTGAATCAAGATCTTCTTTGGTCTAAGGTCCAGTACATTTTTCAATCTAAACTCAAAACTTAATTTGTGCTTCCATTTAATATATCATGCATCCGATCTTGAACGTTGGTCATACTTCTGACTCAGAGTTGAACAAATCTAAC
The DNA here is from genome assembly GCA_963692815.1 of Nyctanthes arbor-tristis. Taxonomy (NCBI): domain Eukaryota; kingdom Viridiplantae; phylum Streptophyta; class Magnoliopsida; order Lamiales; family Oleaceae; genus Nyctanthes; species Nyctanthes arbor-tristis. The sequence continues at coordinate 2,278 of CAVNYN010204747.1, forward strand.
ATCATCATGAAACTAAATGTACAGGCATAACGCACACGCCTGGGGGGCTTTATGGAACACGATTTTATCACTTCTGTTTCTTTCGTTAACACAAACACCCCATTTAATCTTATGAAACCTCTTAAATTCTAGTTAGAGCTAGATTAATGAAAAAAATTTGGCTTTTTTCCCTCAACAAAATCAATCAAAACCAATTAATGTATGGGGCAAGAGGGGAAGTCATTTTGGAGGGGGACTCTTAATATTTTGTAAAAAATTGAATATCAATTGTATGAAAAAAAAAATGATAAAATAATTTGTAAAAAACTTTTTAAAAACTAAACAAAACCCTCTAATGCTATAATTATTATATTTTCCTATTACACATTATCTAGAAATATGTTTTTTCCGGTGATATTTTCCCTTTAGTTTTTTTTCCCTTTAACTTTTTTCTCCAATATTAATCTTGTTCTTATCATAAATTTCCAAATGGAGAAAAATTACTGCACCTAATAAGAGGTAAAGATGAGCCATCTTGATACCTGAATTCAAACAGCACATCTATGAAAATATTAAAAATAGAAAGTAAATGTTTAACAATGGACTTCTAGAATCAATAACGATGGTCCAGAAATTTCTTCTGAATGAAAAGATTGAAAAATCATTTGAAGTACGGTTTTTAACCTTAGAGATTTTGCCAAGCCAATGATGATGTCAAATGAATCGTCATCTTGACGTCATTTAATCATCAATGGTTTATCGGAGAAGATTATTGCAACTAATTATTCGCAAAGAAGGCAATCGATTATTGGACTTTTAATAAACACGTGTCTGAAGTAAATTTTCTAAGGAACTAATGGTTCCTATTCATAAACTAACATTTTTTAAAAAAGTGAAAGAAATTATTTGTAATTTCAAAAAACCACAACAGATTTGTTGTCTTTTTAGCCAATGTTTGTTCCTCCTTAGAAAAACTCATCTATGAAGGGTTGTCTGAAATCAATAATACTTCTGAAATACTCGAAATGATAAATGATTTTGAGACCACTTCCTGTTTCACAATAAAAGTAGATACAATTCATATGGACCAATAACGAAGGAGAACGTAGGGCCACCAAGTGCACCATATGATTGGTTCACATAAGTTGTTTAGTTCTATTAGGGCATCTCTGATGGTCCCCCTATATTTGGTAGATTCCCCCAAATTTAGAGAACTGTTTCACTCGAACCATCCCCTATCACTTCTGGACACTATTCACCTCTCCCTTTTTGAGGGAGGTGATATAATTACAAAAATGTCATTCTTTTATTTACGAAAGTGCCATTAGTTTAATTATGGCAACGCCATTTGTAAATTAAATTTCATTTTTTAAAACATAATTGTTCTAATTTTGAGTTTGAAATTTTTTTATACTATTAGTTTATTTTTTAGAATTCAAATGTTACACATGTTTTAATTTTTATTAAATATCATTATTGTAATTTAAAATTTAGAACAAGTGAAATTTATTTCCAATAAGAATGATACAAATACGATAAACTTAACAAATAACAAGTTAAGTTTGTTAATGACGATTACAAAAAAATAATTTAATAACAATGATAAACAAGTGCTATGATATTTTTTATTTAGCTCCTTTTGAGATATAAATTATTTAACCTTAACTAATTATAATTATTATATAAATTAAGAATGGTTTTAATTAAATAAAAATATTATTCCTATTATTACTCAATTAGAAGAAATAAAAAATAAAAAGAAAATAGATTCCCCTAAATATAAGGGAAACCATTGGAGAGCAACAATGATTTTCCGCATATTTAGGAAAGGGGTTTCCCCTAAATATTTATACATAAGTTGTGCTATTTGAACAAACATACATATAAAAAATTCAGTAAAACTGACACATGGCACAATCTTGTTTTTCAACACATCACACCACTTTTATATCGATACTTATCACATAACTCACATGTCAATTCTGTCTCTCTTTTTTATCTCTCCTTTTGTCCAACTAGAATTTTTCATGTATACATGTAATATGTACAAAACTTACACACACGCCCTCCAAAAGTTTTTATTTCGAAGATTAGCAAGGAGACATTTAAATAAATATAAGAGTATATACAAATTTTATACACTTTATATATACAAATATTATTTCTCACATAGAGTACGTCTTTAGAGCATCTTTAACTTGAAATTTCTCTTAAGGGTCGAAAAATTATTGGAAATGTCGGCTCCTAATTTCCAACAATAAATTATTTCAAAAAAAAAAAAAAAAAGACTTCCAACAATAATTTTGCTAAGCCGATGTTTAGCTCAAATGAATGTCACGTTGATGTCATTCAATGGGAGACTATTTTGTCCTGGACAGCTGCCAGCTACCATAGATCTGAAAAATCTTTTTTTGTTTAGATGGCAATTAATATTGCATTGATGTCGCGTTTTTGGTCCTTGGTCCTAATATAGGGTATTCATCTTCTTGATTGTAATTTTCACTACAATAATTACTAATTGCCGTTTAATAAGATAATGACGCTATAAAAACATTGCATGTCCCAAAACTCATGATATGATCGTATTTGAGTGAGTTTTCACACTCTTTAATTAAAAATTCAATTCCCATCCCTTATAATATATATATATATATATATATATATATTTATAACATGTCAATGTGAAGTGTATAATAATTGTGGAGAGAATATGTGCATGACCCTATAAACTATATAGTAATAATCACTTATGCCACTCTTGCTTGCTGGGTCACTTTCTAAATTATTTGGTGGGGATATACGTCTTCTTGCTCATGTATTTCAACTCAATTGAAAACAAATCAAAACACTTGGTGGGAGTATATACGTCACATTCCATCTCGTGATAAATAATCACTTAATATAAATTGGTAAATGATCAGACAAGTGATAATCCGATAAAGGAGTATAGATAACTCATTAACCATGTAAAGGAGCAAGACACTTCTTAGAAAGTTAAGAACTAGAAGACAATGATTTATTGATTTTTAAGGGATACAAATGTTATTGTATGTTTAGGTAAATGAACTATAGCATAAAAAACCATACCCCATCTGTCTTACAAAGATATTCATTTCCTTTCCATTTATCATATAGATTAAGAAAATTTAATTAATACTGTTGGAAATATAAAATTTAAGAATATATTTTCTAATAAGAATATATTTTCTAATATGCTCTTTGGTTTATTTAATATTTCACTTTAAATCTTCTTTATTGTCAATTACTATGCATAATAACTTTTTGAAAACTAGAAAGTTAAATAAGGAAAGAAGAATATAATTTAAGATGAATAAAAAAGAAATAAAGGAATCTCTTTTTGAGACAAAAAGAGTATTAGGGTTCGATAGCAATTATCCTTTCATGTGAATGCATTGCTCATTTTATAGAGCAAATTAAAATCACTCTTATGTCGTTTTGTTATCACAGCATATTTTGTATGGGATATCGTGATATCGTAAATACTCTCACATATGCAACAACAAGATTTCTTATAGGAAAAAATTAATGGCACTAGGGTCCTTAACTTCTAGACTTTTCTGTAAGAGTAGTGATATATTTCCCTGTTAGTTCACCAATTGACAAGTGTGCCTTCTAAAATTTAAATATCAAACAACTCAGATGTCTTAATTGATAGTTTTTCTCTTCAAGTTTTCTCAATGAAATGCTTTAATTTTTGTTATCCAATGAATTAATATAGAGGTTTATCACTATTCTTGTCTATGATGGGGTCTTAACAATTCCCATTAGTCAAAGTACCATCTCTTTTATTTAAATTAGTGCATGTTCCTCATATTGAACCCTAAGTTAATTCGTGGAACAACACAGAGAATATCAATTATTTTCATAGTTATTGTTGAAATTGCAATCTACTCGGGAAAACATTCTTTATAAATCCTAAATCATGATTATGAAATTAGGCATAATAGCACTTCTTATAGATAGAAGAAAGATTAGTTCGAAATCACCACTTTGTTAATTAGAATATTCGAATAGTGAAAAAAAATATAAAACAAACACTAATATGTGATGATTAAATAATGAAATCGTCAAAGTATTGGTTAAGAAGAAATGCTATCTAATTCCCAGATTGCAATATCTATATAATAATGATGAAAAGAAACTATTTATCCTCTTCATATTTACTATTTCAAACTATGATTTTAACGTTGAATCAAAGAAAAATGTAACGACTGCTTGTTTCCTTAGCTTCGTCAACCTTAACTTAGTTATATACGGATTGGTTTGGCCTTCCATGTGAGACATGAAAGGCGAGAGGTTTTTTCAATGGAAAATTTGGTGTCTTCTATCTGAAGGACTGTATTTGCTAAGGTTGGAAACATTTTGGACCTTACTTGCTAAGAAATGAAGTCATCAGCGCATCCAGTGTCAAGAGCCCTGAAGTTTAGGGACTCGCAGTGCTATATTCCCTTACTGAGATCTCAATTTTTGGAGCGGGTTGTACAATGAATTGAAATCTTGATTGCTTCTTAGAACCCGTTAACTATTTTTAATTTCTAAAAATAAGAAGACAGTGAGTTGAGTTAAACAATGAAGACTTGTGCTATATATATGAGTCATTCGAGATATATAGATGTGATTTTCTTTAACTAAACTCAAATTTAAAATAAAATGAAAGAATTAAAATTCGAACATGGGCTTAACAAAGATTTTTAAAACAGACAAGCAACTAATAAAAATTTCTTAATGCTGTCAACCTTCCTTACATCATATACTACATTCTCCGATCCTCCAAATAAAAAATTTTGACTTCTACCATCTTTAGTGGGACATTATGTATTGTAGGAAATGTGACAAAACAAACAAATACACTTTTAACACACACTTTACGCAATTTTCTAAGGAAAGAGATAAGACTCTAAATTTAAAGTCGGATGTCCTTGTGAGTTAGCATCATGTTATTGGACATCTGGCTACTAAATTCGGTGCTCTATCTATTTTAATAGCCCACAGGTGAGTTGGTATCATATTATTGGACACCTGACTTTAAATTCAAAGTCCTATATGTTTCAATAGCCGGACTTCACTTTATATCTCACAACATTTAAACTTCATTGAAAACAATATGGAGACCATCTCAACTTATGTAACGGAATCAGCCAAAATGGACCAATCACATGGTCACCCAATTGATGGTGACCCTACATCCTCTTTCTTTGTTGATTCATGAATGATGTCTGACTTTGTTACGGAATGAGAAGTGATCTCTATATCATTCCTCTAAATTTCTTTCTCACGTGACACTAAACTTTCATTATTGTTTCTAACTTGCTATCGTCACGATCCTTCGAAAAAGGGGTGGGGGTGGGCGTGGGGGTGGATCATTATAGTTCACAGTGCCACTTTCTACAGTAAGCCGCCCCAGCGGCCAGCAGGCACCGTTAGCACCGGCCATTAGAAATTATATCTGAATCCAACAAAAGAAGCGGCCATATACTGCAAAATGGGGATCTATGGGGGCCCTCTTCTGTGCTTTTGGGTTGATTTTTTTTTTTTACGTTTTCGAGTTTGTGACCGAACCTCCAAGTCAAAATTATTGTCTTCTAAATAAGTGGAAACTACCCGCTATAATTGACTCAATATCTGATCTTTCCTTTCTAGTGTTTCTGCTCTTGTTTGGGATAAAAAGAAAGTGTATCTAATTACTAATAAACATGCTATCTTCCACTAGCAAATACGGCGTTCGGTTATGGTTCGGTTGCGACTTGTATTGATATTGATCTTTCGTCATACGACCTCATAGTTTCGTCACACAGCCTGATACAAGCACATGTTTATAGTACTTTGTGGGTAGGTTGTGACATGCATTGATGTTGGCATGGGCATAATAATAAAAATTATTATGTAATGTAATTTTTTATTAGTTATTAAATTGGATGGTGAATCTTATCCGTTATCATGCTGTATCATTTGATTTAGAAAAATAGGTAAAGTGAAAAAGATTAAAAAATAAAAAACTTGAAAAATTCAGAATACCACATGAGTTACTGTATTAGGAAATAAAATGTTTAAAAAGACCACACTAACAAATTTTTTGACAGGAAAACTGTGGTATAATGATATTGCAGACTTAATTCCTTTTATTAATATATATATATATATATAAAATATAGATGTCTTATTATTTTTTTTTGAGGAAAAAATATAGATGTCTTATTATATATATGAACTACTAGAGAATTTTAATCTATTTGTGTTTTCTTAAAATCTATTTGTATTTTCTTAAACAAGTTTTCGATATTTTCAAGAATTGAGAAGGGCACCGGGCCCGTACCTACTTCCTAATTCAACAAATTATTATTGCATATTGAACGACTTTATCGAAAGACTGTAATACTCAGTCTTGTCATAAAGAAATTAACATCTATTGTGACTGTTATTTCCCTTAAACCAAATCGATTTTCCTTGTCTCATGCAACTTGCACTACTTGATACGCTAGTGCCAGTGATAAGATACCAACGGTTAAAGATGGTTTTTGATTAATTTAGCACTTTAATTTTACTATTTTCTTTTAAATAACACTTTAATAAATAATTAATATCACTCCTTCAAATGGAATATTCTAGACAAGGAAATGTAACTTAGATTAATAAATGACACACATAAATATCACCTACTTATTACTATCCTACATGAACTATCTACCTCTGATTTTTTAAGATAGGCTAGCTCTTAAATTTTAAGAGCGATAATAACCGTATTATCCATTCATATATCAATGCATGGGAAACAAAATTTGCCACCCCTTTATTGAAGGTCATCCGATCCACCAAAGAACATGTCACACTGTAGGTGCATTAATGTACTTCAATTACTTGTTGAAAAAGAAAAGTCAGAAGTTGTGCACAAAATCATCTCCCTTTTATCCTTCCCATACTCATCTCTACATAAATTGGATGACAGGAAGGAATGGCGTAGAATTGAAAGGACAAATGAAAATCATCTTGAGGATGGTGTAGAGTTAATGATATTAATTAATGCATCTTCAAAACAGCCTTCTTCTTCTTCTTCTTCTTCTTATTATTATTATTTTTGTTTTCTTTTTCTTCTATACACTTGGATGAAATGGACATTCTTGAAAGGCAAACATCCTTTTGTATTTTCATTGAATATTTGAAGTTTAAACATTATTCCCGGATGTCAAAAACATATCAAAAGTTTAGAGTGATCGTTTGAACATTTTAAAGTTGAACATTTTAACATTTGATGAAATAGACATTTCTTGAAAGGCAACCACATTTTGTACGTGTCATTGAACATTTAAACTTTATATTCGGAATGTCATAAACACATCAAATGTCTCGAGTGATCGTTTCAATTTTCAAGATTTTTTTAATTGTTATTAAATTTGAAGTTCCAATTGAGATGTCTTTAAATCAGTCTACAAAAATATCATCCCATGATCTCTTTACGTAGTCAACCCCTCATAATTTTAAATAGTAACGAACTTGATTATATCTACCCTCTATTATCTTCCGGTATTCTTAACTTATCAAACGGCGAGTGTTGCATACGATAACGTTTCGGTAATTTAAACTACAACAAGAAAACTTTTTAGTATTTCGAGGACGACTAAAAATTTTCAAGAAAGTTTAATTGTGACTAGGATTGGAAACAGTAATTAATCGATAAGATTTGAAGTTCAGTGAATAGTACCCATAAAGAGATAACTTTAATTAGGACATTGAGATAAATTCAATATATAGTAATTAATTGATCAATTTTTTCTGGAAAGTTCAATTTATGAGGACATTGATTAGGCCAATTTTTTTTGGTTGCACGTAGGATATGCAAACATTAAACGTCAGCTTCGTTCTGCATATTCTTGACTAATTTCATTATCTCATTTACTTCACACACTCTGATCAAGTAAATGTCACATCAAGTTAGAAACACGTCCAATGCCCTCTTTCCAAACCATGTCAATAGTTCAATTACTATACATACAATTTACCAATATGTGGCATATACTATAGTCACCCATTGCATCATAGCACCTTTCATCTACATTATCATGTACATTAGTGAGTTTCTTTCCCATCTAATAAAAGATTATCGGTATTTTTAAGAACGTATATATATATATATATTTTGTCTGGATCGTATCAAAAGCATCTCTAGTATATCCGAACTCACTATAGCCTACGTAGGTGCAACTTTCTTCGTTCGAGAGTGGAGTATGAAACCCAAAAGAGATCCAACAAAACACAAAAATCCCCAAATGATGAAGGTGGTTTGATAGCATTTGTGCCCAATGCAATTGTCTTGTGCTGATTGCTTCTCTCTATTGTAAAGTAGGGCTGCCAAGTCACCAAAAAGGAAAGAGCCCATTGGGATGTTTGAGACCAAAATGTTGTGATTCACTCCAAAATTTTTTGTTCCAAACAGTTGGGTAGTTGTGGAGACAGAAATTGTAGTAATTGCACCAGTACAGACTCCTATAATTGCTGTACTAATGAACAACCAAATGTCATGCCTGAACATAAGTAAAACGAAAGCTCCACACATTGGGATTATCATGCTTGCCATTGCTGCTGGCCTAGACACCATGTACTTGCTCCTGCAGGAAAATCAAATGAAAAAAGACCCCGTTTAATCGTTTATTTATAACTGTTGTGATCTATTAACTTAAAACTTTTCGATATGATGAAGTGATCAAATCTAAAACTAACTTACTTTGAGAAAAAGTAGTCGTGAAAGGACGGAATGAGACGGCCGAAGAAGCTGAACGCCGAGGAGAGGGAGACGAGAGACGACGTCCCAGAACACCCCCGTGACTCGGCAATCTGTCCTAGGTTATTTAGATAAACCAAACCAACTGTGGCGCCAAACAAGTAGGCGAAGAAGTATAACCAAAACTCCACTCTCCTTAGCATCAACATCACTCCAATTTCATCCAAATTTTCTTCAGAAAAATGACTAAAACAACTTTTTTCTTCCAATTTCTCCCCATTCTCCATGGAATAAGTAACCGAAATACCTTCGTCGTGCACCCTTATCAGACATTTCTGTTGTCGGGTCTCTCTGATCTTCTCATATAGGGGAATGACAAGAGGCAGGGCCAAGAACACACCGACCCCGACAAGAACTTTCGAAGGATTTAGGAATATCGAAAACGCAGAACCCAAACTGGTGATCACAGCATAAATCCCAGTAAAGATAGTTATCACAAACATAAAAATAAACCCCCCAGCTAATTTTCTTGATTTTCCAACGTTAAGGTGCCCAGCCAATGGTGCTGCTACAATACAAACTCCCAATGGAACCACAGAATTCAGAAGAAGGAACAATTTGGCTCTTTCAGAAGGTGAATTTGGAGCCAGAGAATCCACTATATCAGTATAAATTTTTGTACTGACACCCACATAGCTGGTGGACAAACCAGTAGCAATCTGTCTATCAAGTGGGAAATTTCTGATGGAAACTATGTAACAAACAGTGTTGATCCAGCAAATGCTGTTTCCTGCTAGAACAGTTAGTAAGAAAACTTGCCAGTAAGAAAGTGAGGAGATTTGATTAGTGAGGAAAATAAACTGTATCCCATAACCAATTAGGCCAAGTGTTGCACCAATTACAAGTACTAGCCAAAGCGGCAAACGGGCCGCAGCCGTGCCGGAAATCCACCCTAGAAGTTTCCCGGCATCGGACCCCGCCGCTAGGTTGTTGAGCTGGGTTTGCGACACAGAGAGCATTCGCTTCAACTCCGACGAGTAAGCGGGGAAGTTCGAGTTCGTCCCGTTAAAAGATTGCAGCCAAATGGCACCCACCAAGCTTAGCCATTGAAGAGCCATTGGTGAGTAACGAAATATATATCTATCGAGACGTTTACGTACCGATAGGTATCGAGATTCTTCTTTACCTAGATCCCAACATAACAATATATATACACACAAGATTTTATGCATGGAGTTTATAGAGTTGGGCAAAATAAATAGAGTAGGGTAGGGAATTGGGGTTGATGGTGTGAAAAAAACCAAATAAATTGGTGGTGGTTAGAAAGAATTGTGGAAAGGTAATGGCCACCACCCGTTTCCATTAATGGGCATTCTACGGAAAATGAAGTAAACAACGTTGTTACGAATTGTTAACTTTTAGGTTTTGGTGTAGGGAACGGGATCTGTAACATCCACGCAAAACCGATTTTTAGTTTCTTTCTTGTGTGTATTTGCCAAATTAAGGGAGGATTAGCCGTGTAAAAGACTCTAAACGATAGTTCAAAAAATGAAAAAGAAAGAAAAAAAGAGCAATTGTTGGTTTGAGATGCAATTATAATTGGCCTAATCTAGTTAATAAGTTAAAGAAAAATCATATTAGTCTGCCATCCAAATAGATCCGATTCTTTATATGTATACGGTATCCAAAAATCTTCATCAAATTGTCATAATTTGATTGATTGTTTTTGGCCTTGTGATTTGAAATTTGATTTTGACGGCACATTTCATGTAATTACTTCGTTAAGGATGACATCATATTTATCCCAAAATATTTCCTTTGAACCACCATTTAAAATATTTTACTTAATATGAAAATATTTGTTCCTGTTTAGTCACTTTTGCAACGTATGTTGAGGACTTGAGAACAAAAAATTTTCTAACAACATCTCTGGATTAATGAAACTCATTCCCAATGGATTGTTAAGTGCCATAACGACACTCATTATGAGGCACCTATCACTGATTTGACAACCACTAATTTATAACGACCAATTTATTTATAACCACGAATTTCAAACTTCTATTAAATCCACACAACTCATTTCACCTCATTATAATTTCTCATTATAAATCAATGCCAATAATGAGAATCAAACAGTCACAAATTTATATATTTATGTAAGATGTCTTAGACTCTTACCTAATTTGTAGTTTTAGCATTTAATTTTGGACGCTTCCAGAATATTTTTGAGTTTATGTATATTAGGAAATAATTGTTTTTCCCCATAAATTTCAGATCATAAAGCTCTTTGTTCACTTTTTTTATATTTACATATATATATATATATATCAACTTCATTTACTAATAGAAAAATGAATGTTGCCGATGCAAAAGTAAGTATAAAGGGTCTGTTTGACACATATTTATAAATAGTGATGTGTCAATCAGTTATGGTTGACACTTCACATAAATGATACCTGATTTATATAACATCTATGGAACATGTCTAAATCTATATGAGGCATTAACCTTTTTTATGCAAGTAGTTAACGGATCGCCACCAAAGTCATTGCCCCCGAAAATAATTTCCACTTTCAAAAATTCAACAGCTACAAGCCCATTTTAGATTTTGAAGATTACAAGTCCACTAGTATCCCAGATTTCCTATAATTGGAAAGAGCCTAAACCCAACGGATAGCTTGTCTAATTGCCCAAGTACAACTACTCTCCCCTCCAAACCTGGAAAGAAATCACCAAAAAATCAGTGGCTGTTTGATTCTCAATATTGACATTGATTTATAATGAGAAATTATAATGAGATAAAATAAATAGTGTAAATTTAATTAATAGAAGTTTGAAATTTGTGATTATAAAATAGCAATTATCAAATTAGTAGTTAAATTAGTGGTTTGTGAAATTATAAAGAGAATTAATAAAAAAGAATCAAATATCTATGGAATTGATTTTACAAGAATCAATTCTTTTCGATTTTTGTGTCAATTTTTTTATCAATTACACATTTTTCAAAAAAAAAAATTTCACAATTCTTCATACTACTTTTTAACCACATATTCTCTTAAAAAATCACTTTTCACAAAATCAGCTCTCAAAAAAATTTATTTCACACACCCAAAATTGATGGAATTGTGGAAATCAAATTGGAAACTTATTAGTGAAAAAGGGAAAAAAAATTGTTTCATACACACCCTAATTGTGTTGCTTATACTTGGTGGTGTTGTTCAAGCATTCTCCCTTTCCTGGCGCACTTGTATAGGAAAAAAAATTCAGCTAGCCCTCTAACGTGCAATGCGCGGATAAGCATTGAGACCAAATTTTAAGTCTAGGCGTTCTTAAGCGCACACATATATAATAAAGTTCGTTTAATTGAGATTCATACAAGAAAGTTTGTAAATGACACCATAATAACTGGTTGCCAAATAGAGTGTATCACCTCTTGTGCACATATATATTTTTTTCATTTACTTATCTCATGACAAATTCTCTTCCCCATTTTTTTGGGTTGTTGTGGACGACAGGAAAGTCAATAGACGTGCCAGCGAATACCACGCTTTCTTTTATTGCAGTGTCCGAATATATCACTCTCTCTTCCTTCTGGTTCTTGTTTTCTGAGTTCTTGTTTTCTGGTTCTTTGAATTTAATAGAGTAATTCGAATTGTCACTCTACTAATCTTCTGTGAATTTTATGGAGGAAAACTCCATAGCATCTGATCAGGATAAATTGCAGTCCTATTTCCACATCCCATTTGATTATTTCGTATCAAAGAAGCATAAGGTTAGTGGGAGTAGTGATTATTTGGGATTTACTGATTCATTCGGTAATTTGATTTACAGAGTTCAGCATCAACCCCACAAGTCGAATGATCATCCGCAATGCCTAAAGCTTTTCCTCGATGCATCCGGTGATACCCTTTTCTCCATACACCGAGTGAATGTCAGTTTTCTGTCTTTTACTCTGTTTTCTTTTCTGAAGATTAATTAATTATGGGGAATTCTTGATTACGAAGGAAATTCTGGGAAGATTTAATTTAACTGCAATACACTTGAGTGAAAATGTTGGAATATTGATTCATTATTATGGAAATCATGGCTTGTTTTTACTGTGGTTTTTGTGATCTAAAATGATGCAGAAAGTCACTTGAAGATTAGAAAGACCTATTCTTTGAGGGGTTAGCCCCAAACATATATATATAGCTTTTGGGATAAGCAGTTGTTGAGTTCTGTAATTAGTAATGATGGTGGGAGTATTCTGATTGCTGTTTCTGTGATACATATATGTGTGTATTTACACATCTTAATAGAACGAAAAAGCAGATAACGGAAGGGAATACAAAAACTCTTCTGAGGTACCATAGAACCTTATTCAATGAAATAAACATTATATCTGAATTTGTGGGTACAACATACCTGCATTGTCTTCTTGTCTCTGATGTTTTTATAGTCTTGATGTGTGAAAATCGTGTTGTCAACTGGTTGATTGCAAAATCTTAAGACTATTGCAATGCAATTTAGTTTTGGCTGCTGTGAGATATTCTTTGAGGGGATTTTTTTTTTTCAGTTCTCCTGCTTCATGTTTTAACTCAAACTTTGGAAAGGATTGAAGGGTAGAACACGTCCAAAAGGTATATCAGACAATTAGTGCAGGGTAATACAATCTCGGAAAACTTGTTCAATTGATCATTTGCAAATTTGCAATCAATGTTTTTACCTTAAACGATATAGAAATATGGATCATCCGTACTGTATCATAAAGAGAGGAGAGTTCAGTATAATTCTGGAACAAACTGTAAGGATGTTTAATTTAGAATGGAGTCTCTCTAGGATTGTGGAACTTTTCTGCATCTTCTTAATGACTAAGTGTTCATTTGTTTTCCTTCTTTTAGAAGGGTTCGTGGCAAGGTTTTAGGGGAAAAGATAGCCGAAAGGAAGATTTGATGCTGAAAGTAGACAGGACACTAGATGAATTTATGAGAACCGAGTTTGAAATCTTACTTGTTGATGAAGGAAATGAGGACTCAAAGACCGAGTTAAAGATGAAAGGTTGCCCTTTCAAGAGATCCTGCACCATATATAAAGGCAACTCTATAGTGGCTGAGGTACTGTTACAGTTTATATATAATGAAACAACTTTTTGTAGTAACAATTTCGATTGATGTGAAACAAACTATATGCCAGATGGTATTAGATATAATGGTCAAAGTAAGTTACCCACTTTCAGTTATTTTTATAATATACTCCCTCCGTCCCTAATATATGATCCAATTTTCCTTTTTGGGTTGTCCCAAATATATGTTTCTTAGTTCATAGTGAAAAGTCTAATTTACATTATTTTACTAGTCTACCCCTATTTGGTACTTAGTTATAAGTATCGATTTTGAGTTCTACTCATTAAATAGGGACAAATTAGGAATACAGATCACAAAATGTGTCTTTCCTATGCATTTCTAAATCTTTGTGGAAAAGCAAAGTGGATCATGTTTGGGACAGAGATAGTATCAAAAATTTCACTAATACAATAGTTGAGATGATCAAGGGAAGCACTTTGAATGTTGGGCCACAAGTTTGGCGAATTTTATTAACCCATAATTTACACCCATTCAACCCTCGTGTTTCCTCTACCCTGATGTGATTCCTTTTGTACTGGACTAAGAATTTCCTATTATTTCTGCTCCTTGTCAATGAGGACTTTGTTGATTTGTTCTATACATAGTCACCTTCATAACTGCATATGACCTTGATTTTGGCCATTACCTTCATAACTGCATAGGACCTTGATTTTGGCCATTACTACTCCCAGAAATAAAAAGCGCGGGTTCCGTTTTGGTGTATTTGTTAACTCAACCGTGGTCTGTCTCTCTTCCAAGCTAATTGAGATGCCTGGTTTGAAAAATTTCCCCCAAGTCGGATGCCAGATTTCTTTAAAAGGAAGGCTATTGGCACCAAACACTGTTCTTTGGAACCAAAAAGGACAGAATGAAGACACAATAAACCACAATCATATTCCCATTTTTTTATTTGTTTCTTCTGCCATCGGAATTTTAGGCTATCCTTTCACTAATCGCATGATAAGGACTAGGTGAGAGTGTTTAACTTGAATGGGAGTTTATTAATTCTATCCAGGACCAGCTGTGAACGGGAATTTATTAGCTATGTTTGAACAAAATACTTTTTACGTTGTACTTTTATAATGTTAGGTTAGCATAGAGATAAATAATATTGGTGGTTCGTGGTTCTAATTGAAACTTGTTTCGTTTTTTGATACAGACCAGCCTCATGCATAAGCTCGGGATCAAGAAAATATTTGTTCCAAGGAGTCGATTTCGAGTAACCGTATTTCCTGGTTCTACTGATCACAGTTTAATTCTGGCTCTTGTGGTAATATTTTTCGATGGGAGAAAGCTTTGGGTATGAGTAAGTTAATTGTATATCTGATCTTATAATTTCTGTACTAATGGACAGCCAAATGTCATGCTTGAACATGGTAAAAAGAAAGCTCCACACTGAGATTATCATGCTTGCCATTGCTGCTCGTCTAGACAGCATATACTTGCTCCTTCAGGAAAAAGAAATTGATGAAAAAACAAGTACAGGGACGGTTTTATAACAGTTTTGTTCTCGTGTGACATCCACACAAAACCGAGTCTGGATCTGTCCCGTGTCGCCGCCTCGGTGGCTGTCCCACCCCTAAAAAATTGGCATGTCAACTTGCATTTACACCTCGCTTATTTCTAGTTTTACAACCCACAGAACACCTACAAAGCCTTATGATTAATGCTATTTCCACCGCCACCAATGAACCCCGTGACTGTCGCCGCCGCCGCTTTCGCCCCTGGCTCGGCCTCTGTCCGGTATATTTCTAATTCATTTGAGGGTTATAACACTGTCTGGTGCACAATAATCCCAAATCACAAAATATTAACAGAATATTCATCGGTGGAAGTCAAGTGCCACAGCAATTGGTTTATTACTCATCAATAATTCACATATTCCAGCATAGATTTTTATTTTTTCATATATATTTGTGTATATTGAAATTCTATTCATAAATTCCAAAATACCATTGCTTTGAACGTGACTGGGAGTATACATCTGTATGACGGCAGCTGTTGTTGTGGTTAAAAGACATTTCTTTGGGTCATGTAATAATGATGTAATTATAATAATTGAATAAGTCAAACCAAAAAAAGGAAGAAGAAGAAGAGAAAAAGAAAAATGGAAAAATAGTTGGATTGATTGTACATTGGATGTAATTCTATACACATTTGTACTATGTTATTGCAGCTTGATTGTACGTGTAATAATTTCAAAAAAGATAAAACTAAATATTCCCAACACAATCTCAAATTGGGGGGTTATGAAGAATGCCTTCCCAAATAATGGACAAGTTTAGTGTATATTGACAATTTAGTAATTTTAGTTACAATTTCACGAAATTTACATTATTATATTTTTATTTCCTCTCTCATATGTACAAACAGGAAGTTCAAACAAGTTACTTGTTACCAGAAATAAATAATACAGGTGACATACACTGTAGCAGCGGAATTAGATGACATGCGTGCAGTTTTGTTCTAGGAGAAAATGATGTTAAATTGTGCCTGACGAGGTATCATTGGAGGGTGATTTTGAAAGTTATATTAGAATAATGCTAAATATCTATTCTATCTTGTGTCTTCATTGTCTATCTCATCGAATTACTTACATATCGCGATAATTGCAAATTGAATTAGTTACATATTGTGATAAACTATAAACAAATTATTGCAATTACCATGAACAAACTTGACGTGTTAGAGAACATTTTCCAAGGAAGTCTTATGAATATTAATTGTCACTTCTTTATGACTTTTTGTATGAACAATGTGGAAAAAGCCTTTAACGTAGTTTGGTTAGATAACATGTGGTATCTCTGCGCTCTGTGTGTGCGTTGTGTTTCTACTTCCTATATGTGTAAATAGCCTTTTTAAACTAGCCAACTAAGATGTTGCACACGTGTCAAAGAATTCCAACATTTGGTGGTAAAATGATGAGAATAAGAAAAATAGTTTATAAAGTTTTTTTCTGTCATTTTCCTAAATTAAAAAAAAAAAGCGAACTGCGGAAAGGGGAAAAAAAAAAAAAGAGAAAGGAAAACCTACTTATACGTCACCATTATCATTAAATATTATTTTTAGTTACTCTCGCTATTCTCTTAAGATCAATCAATTTATCTTTCGTGTGCATATATACATTCATGTGGCTGCATGTTTGTTTTGTATTTTGCCTTCTTCTCACCATTATTATCGTGAAAAATGATACTTCATGTGGCTGCATGTTTGTCTTGTATTTTCCCTTGAGTAGTGATACATGTACCGATATATAATGCCCGAGATATTACCCAAGACGATATATCGCGAGATTTTGCATAACCTAACCTAATCCCCGCCCAAAAGAAATTAGATCACAGTTCTTTTATCCTAGTTCCATCATACCAAATAATCAAAACTCCCCTCCCGGACGCAAACTTCCATAGGCCACATAGATCTTGTCTAGGTAAATCACCAGTGAAGATTACTCAGTTCCCACGCTGGCGAACAGAACACTAAAACAGTATGGAATCAGGTAAACCCAGCCCGACAACTCATCTCTCTGCAGCTCCAAAAACCAAAACATGATTCTACTCCACATTCAAAAGCCAAAACCCCTTCCTTTTCGCTGTTCTTGTTAGATTGATTTGTCAAACCAAACCGACCTGTTTGTTTTTTGTTGCCGACGAAGATTATTAAGATTCCGGTGACTCTCCAAAGCCAACTCCCAGTGCATTCAAACTCAAAATGATGTCTATCATTTTTATTTTCCCTTCTTCTCACCATTATTATCGTGGAAAATGATACTTGTACCCTAGAAAATGCCCGAACAGATGTATTGTCCAAAATGCCCTCAATTTGAATCTTATGCCTTCCATTCTTTTCCAGCGCTGAGAGACGAATGGGATCTGGATTGTGGACCTGGGATGCTAACACAAGCGTTCGAACTCTGGTCGCGAGATCCAAGTAGCGTGATTCGTGGAAGCAAAAAAAAAATAAAAAAGGGCACCAAAATAGTCAAGTGAAATGTCGGGAGGAGGGGAGAAGAGGATGAACAATTTGGAGTTGACGAAGAGCCCTTTGCACAAGTGAAATGTCAGGAGGAATGGAGAAGAGGATGAACAATTTGGAGTTGACGAAGAGCCCTTTGCACAAGTGAAATGTCAGGAGGAGTGGAGAAGAGGATGGCCAAAACTGTTACGCCAATGCCAAAGGGTACCGCCTTGCACCAGATGTACTCGGTGCCGGCAGCCACCGGCCGCGGCTCTTTTGCTCCTCCACCACCTCTACTGGCGGCGCTGCGGTGGTTTCTTGGTGGGACATGGTTTCAAAAGCCAATAAGAAATGGTGGAAAGTAGCAAAGTTATTGGACAATGAACCAGTCTCATGAATCGAATATCTTTCTGAATCCTATTTTTTATTCCATATCCATAGTAGTATACATTAGAGGATTGTTCTAAGGACAGCAATACCTAAATTTTTTCACAGAAAAAGGCTAAACAAGAAAAATTAAATTCATCAACAATTAGTTGCTTCCATGGTCGCCGGCCACTGGGATCTGCACAATGTGGGTCGCCGGAGGTAGTTCCTTCACTCTCCTCAGCTGGACTCACCGGATTTGACTCACCAAATCGGGGTCTTTCACCGAGCAATGTGGGCTGTAAAGATTCCTCGATGGGTCTGGGTTAACTCTCCTCAACCGGCCTTCCTTCTATCGCTGGAAAACTCGCCGTCATGGTTCGCCGAAATGGGTTGGGGATGAGGGCTCGGAATGGGGTCACTAGGTTTCCAGGAGGGAGTGAGGGAAGAGAGACTGAAAAGTGTGAGAGCAATGTTAGGGGTTTGGGTAGTCAATTTGTCGCGATATCTCGTTCCGGGTTTTCTCTCAGGCAATATATCGAAGTACATATATCACTACTCTATTATCATTCTTTAGTTGCCTAGATTATTCTCTCAAATTCAATCAATTTATTTATATGATTACTTTTTTTTTTTTTTAATTATTATAATGCTCAGATTCATTGTTGAAGTGTACCTTACTATCAACTGTTACAGAATGGATAATACTAAATATTCACTTCATCTCATCTCTACATATTATTTACTACATTAAATTACTTATATATTAAAATAAATTAAAAACAAATTATCGTGATCCAATGAAGTTTATAAAGAGAGCACGAAATTGGTGGATCATGGATGTGTAACGTTATCAAATATGAACTATACTTTTTCTCCAAAAAAACTCTCTCAAAAAAAAAAATAAATAAAATTATGGACTATATTACACATACTACTCTTCTTACAACTTATTTTATAATTTACACACATAATAAAAATTTATTAATTCTTATATAAATATCAAAATATAAGACTTCACAGAAATAATACCATGTGTGCAATTGGTAAAACAAGTTATAATAAAAGATTTATGATTTATCCATCAGGTATGAGGCGTGCCCCATTAACAAAGGGCAAATTTGTCACTTTATAGACGCCTGTATAAATACAAGGGATGCCGGTCCTTCATCAAGTTGTGCCCCGTCGAGAGAACGCAGTTCGTGACGTTTTCTGAACATACACAAATCAACAGAATAGCAGAATAATGGGAAGACCCAAGGGAGATGCTGGAAGAAGCAAGTCTCGCCCCTCTAGCAGCAGGTTTTTATCTTCAATTTCTTTCTATTTAAATCCGCTTTAAGTTCTATAATTTTTGAACCTTCAATCGGTGAAATTGGTAAAAAAATTTTGAACGAATTTGTTTTTTCAGCTTAGCTGCTTCTTTAGTTCCGTCAGGTGCCTCGGCCGTGGGTTTCGGTGGCTATGTTGGAAGCTCACGAGTAGACACTTCTCTCGCATCAACGCCTGACGCCTCCCCTCTACTGGTAGAGTTTGTTTATTTGGTTCTTTTTTTTTCCTCTTTCTCTTTTGAAGGGATAATTCCCAGCAATTTATTGGTATGGAGGTTTCTTTGGTAACAATAATGTTTTTGTTAATTATGGCGGCTAAAGAACGATGTTGATGGTGAAATTGTACAACACTTGAAGCGGCTGTCCCGCAAGGACCCCATAACCAAGGTAATCATTTGTGCGGTAGGCCTTCTGATCTAATCGCGTATTTTTACTGTTCCACTGGTTGCATGGCACTGCTTATTCATCATTGGATGAATTTACTTCTTATTTTGATTTTATTTTTTAATGTTTGTTGACCGTCATTTTTCCAACTCTAAAAACATGTAATGGCCGATTTAGTATTTCCATTTGAAAATGATGAGATAAGAGTTCAATTTCTTTTGCGGAATTTGCTTGTTGTATTTCTTTGTTTAACTACGTGGAATAGAAGTATACTCTTTTTAACTCTTTTTATGTTGAAGATATTCTATATCATCAGCCTCTAATGTTTCAAATCGTCTGAAAAGGATATTTACTAACAATCCTTTTGTTTTTATTTTTTAAATCTTTGACATGCTTTCTGACCGTTACCTCTATTGCAGCTCAAAGCTTTGACATCCCTATCTCAACTTTTCAAAGAGAAAACTGCAAAGGAAATAGTGCCAATAATTCCTCAATGGGTAAGCTTGTGTGCACATTTGCAGTTCTTGGTTAAAACAATGGAGTAAAGCAAGTAAATGTTAGAAGAATCTCCTTCGAGATCTTATTTCCAAAAATAACCAATGGAGGAGTGACGTTTATATGTTATACCGTTATAGTGATAATCTTTTGATTTAGATTTTTATGCAGCTTGTTTTCCTTTCTCCCTGCCTAGGCATTCGAATACAGGAAGCTGCTTCTGGACTATAATAGGGAAGTTCGACGGGCAACTCATGAAACTATGATTAATCTCGTCAATTCTGTGGGGTTTGTACTTTAGTTAATCTTTAGGTCTTTATTGCAGTGATTTTTATGTATAATTAGTTATGTCAAAATAATGTTAGTCTTCATGTGTCAGTTTTTTCTTCAATATCAGTTCTATGGAATGTTTATCCCAAGTGTCATGTATGTGCCAATGTCCGTGTTTGTTCTTCTCTGTTGCATCTGTTTCCACTTCATGGTTCATAAGATTCTATTTTGTTTTATTTTTTCAATTAAAAATCTGACTGCTGCAGCTTAAAGGAAAAATCTCATTCACTAATAATTGATTGCAACATATTTTGCCATACGTGCTAGGTTCTATGTCCAAAATGTCTTATACTTACTGTTTGTAAAATGAATCTCATTGGATGACTTTGTGGTCTGGTCATCTTGACCGATTGTTTTTGAATTGAAATTTCATTTAATTATCTACTTGTAGATAACATATTTTACATGATATTGGAGTTCAAATTAATTGCAAAAAGGTAACCCAGAGGTTTCTGGAATTGAAAATGTAATAGATGGATGTGAATCCGTCCAGAAATACCATCTGGTTTGAAAAAGAGTAAAAACATTATTCGCCAGTTTGTTTTAACTAGTGGGAAGTATTTCTTTTCATACAAAGATGACCGTTCTGATTGTCTTGACTTATTCAATTTTGAATTGAAATTTCATCCAATATTCTACTTGTTGATAACATGCTTTACCAATATTAATCGCAATTTCTCTAACCTACAGCTTTTGGCAATTAAAAATTTAATAAATGAAAGTAGAATCTGCACCCAAATACCGTCATGTTAAAAAATAAGTTAGTCACTCATTTCTTTCAACTTTCAACTAGTGGGGAGTATTTCTTTTCAGGAAAAGATAATCATCACATTTTGCTCTTATTACTTCCTTTGCTAATAAGGTTTGAGCAGGACCACCCTAGATTTTTTTATGCTTATTAAGATGTTGGCAGAGTTTACATTTTTCATCAAACTGAACCAAATTGATGCTCCAGAGACCTTTTCAACTTAATGCTGATGTGGTGAGAGTTATATGCTGCACCCACATGTCCTCCCCTGTGCACGTTTTTATTATTGTATGTATGAAGTGCATCATTTTATAGTGTCTCCGAAATGCAAATATATACACCATATTTACTTTTTTATAAATATTTCTTTTTGTTTCCATATTGCAGGAGAGATTTGGCTCCACATCTAAAGCCTTTGATGGGGCCTTGGTGGTTTTCTCAGTTCGATTCAGTGTGTGAAGTTTCTCAAACTGCAAAGCGATCATTTCAGGTTTGTTTTTGTTTATTTAAGCATGATGTCATTTAACAGATCATTTTTCTATATGATCTCATTTTTAATGAAATATTGAAATCCAGCAATTTTTCTATCCTTCTTTTTTTCCCACCTTTTTCTAGGGCACCGTACAATATATTATGTTATAAAAAACCAAGATAGAGTGGCTATCAGAATGAAACTGAGATTGTAGATTTTTCTCTGGAAGTAGTTAGGAAGAAGCGGTGGAAGATGGAATGATCTCATATAATGTAACTGGTCAAGTAGGAGATGAGCATAGATCATCATATTGATTGTATCTGGCATATCAAACTTAACAGGCTGTCTGCTCGACTTTCCTAGCTTCATTAAGTAGAAAAGTATGAAAAATCTGTATGCAACTATATCAAGCATCTATACATCAAATAAGCCTCCGGAGCTGCATATTTTTAAATCAGATTTAGTTCCTTAGTGATGTAGGGTGACTCTAGTCTAGTTACTCTCTAGTAGTGTAGGAAGTTATCTTTTTTCCTATTTAGAAGAGAATTTCTTTCTCTTTCTAGTTAGGATCTGAATTCCCTGCTTATTCCTCTTAGATTTTAACTGCTTTAGCCATTGGGATTGGGGAATAATTTTTCTCATTTAAACAATTACATTATACAATTATAAATAATCCATCCATTGCAATAAAATATTTTCAACAAATTTTTTATTTAACTTTATTCTTGTTCAGGAAAAATTTCAATGTCGCTTCAACACCAAAATTGGCATTAATTATTCACAAAAAATTGGCATTAGAGTTAGGTTTTGCCCTTGGCTGATTGCAACCTAGGGTGGCATGCAGCCTTGTGATGATGATTAGAGAATTGAAAAATTACCGACCTCGATCTAGAATCTAGAAAAAGGATGGATTCATTCGAAAATGCTTTTAACAAAAAATTTGCAAATTTCAAGTGCAATGACTATTGGTCTCTTCAAGAAGTCCAGAACACATTTCACTAGCGATTTTAATAGAGCACAAGCTATTTTCAAATCCTCACTAGGTGATGTGGAAACTTTGGAGATTCCCCTTTTAATTGATTAATTTACTCTTCTTCAATCTAAGCCTAGAACAAGTTTTATTCATGTGCTCGTGAATGATGCAAGATAGCTCTATTCTAATTCAGGTTTCTAGTTATAACGGGAATCTATATTTTTCAGTGTTTAGAATATGGTTCCTTTTCTTTCTTGATCAGAATAGGATTTTTCTTTCTTGTTAGGATATGAACTTTTCTTGCATTCCTTTCTGGATTTTATTTTTTTTAGCCATTAGGATCGTGATAACTTTAAAAAATCATTTCATTACAATAAATTATTCTTTGCAAAGTTTCAAGTTGGTTAAACTTTATTCTTGTTTCAAGAGTTTCAATTCCATTAATGGATCACCTAGTGAAATGAATAGATGATGGGGATCATTCAGTGAGGTGATTTGTGGCTTCGGGGTTTGAAGTGCATACTATGGTTTCTTTCATGTGTTAGGAGGAAGGAAATATTTTTCTATTAATTTTATGTTAGCAAGGATAAGTTTTTATGGTTTCTTTCATGTGTTAGGAGGAAGGAAATATTTTTCTATAATTTTATGTTAGCAAGGATAAGTTTTATTTATTTTTATTTTCTAATTTTCCTTAAGAGCTTTATTTTAGCTTATGCAGCAGTATTGTAAGATAATGTAATAGTTTATGGTATATGTTGTATTATATAACCTTTGTTTTCTTGTTGTTTATTATTGCTATGACTGGCATTGTTTTCCAACTTTCAGTAGGTGATAAAAAACTTGTACAACTTATTTGTTCCACAAATAGGCATTTGCAATTATGAAGTTTTATCTAATCGTTTTATTGCACTTCCATGGTACAGACAGCATTTCCGGCACAGGAGAAAAGGGTAGATGCCTTAATGATATACGCTGCCGAAATATTCATATATATGGAAGAAAATCTGAAGCTTACACCACAAAGCTTGTCAGATAAATCAATAGCATCTGATGAATTGGAAGAGATGTATCAACAGGTAATCATTCATCTTCTCCAGTTGTGATGTTGTTTGAGTTATTGTTTTGTTATCTCATTTTTGCCAGACTTCTGTAAAAGACGGGTAAACAGGAGTCACATTTTTTTTTTGCATGATCGGTAAGTTGCTTTTTACTGTGAAAGATTTAGCAAAGCAATCAATTTTTTTTTTTTTTTTCCTTTCCCTTTTAGGCTGGGTGGGTATTTCTTCTTTTTCTGTTTCTCTCTTTCTCCCTTTTTTTTGGTTGGGGGGGAGGGGGTGTGCTTATCACTTTTTGTTCAGAGTTTTTCTCTTTTGAATCTTGTATTTCCTTTTTATTTCCAAATGAGGTTATCTTGATTTCTCATGTTATGGTGCTTCTATGTAATTTGCATGTGTATTTGGTTTCAGGTAGTTTCTTCATCATTACTCGCATTGGCAACACTGCTTGATGTATTTGTTTCTGGGAGAATTGAAAGGCTTGATTCGGAAAACATGGCAGGTGAACCAAAGCATGTTGTGAAAGCCAAGGCCATTTCGATGGCCGTGTCTAGTGCAGA
Source organism: Nyctanthes arbor-tristis (assembly GCA_963692815.1). Classification (NCBI taxonomy): domain Eukaryota; kingdom Viridiplantae; phylum Streptophyta; class Magnoliopsida; order Lamiales; family Oleaceae; genus Nyctanthes; species Nyctanthes arbor-tristis. Next base: position 26,764 of record CAVNYN010204747.1, read on the forward strand.
GAAATTGTTCTCTACCCATAAATATTTTCTAGATTTTCTGAAGTCTCAAAGCCCAGCAATCCGTTCAGCTGCATATTCAGTGCTGAGCAGTTATATAAAAAACATACCTGAAGTTGTAAATAAAGGTGATATGAAAAGTCTAGCTGCAGCCATACTTGGTGCTTTCCATGAGAGGAATCCATCATGCCATTCATCAATGTGGCAAACAGTATTACTTTTTGCTAAAAAATATCCAGAGAATTGGACTACTGTGAATGTTCATAAAATAATTATAAGCAGGTTATGGGATTTTCTGAAGAATGGGTGTTTTGGATCTCAGCAAGTGTCTTACCCAGCTCTAGTTCTGTTTTTAGATTCAGTGCCTCCAAAAGCAATTGCCGGAGAGAAATTCTTCCATCAATTTTTCCAGAATCTTTGGGCTGGGAGAAGGTTTTCTTACTTTTCAAATGGGGATCAACTTGCATTTTTCCTGGCAGTGGAAGAATGTTTCCTTTGGGGTTTAAGAAATGCTTCTAGGTATGGGTTCCTTGCATTAAGAGGCACGCGCGCGCACACACACACAAATGTATAAACACACACCTGTTATGCTTGCTTTTTTTTTTTTGTTTGTTTATTTTTGGTTTACGCAATGGCTACTTCTGCTCATTTGGCATCAGATATTGTGACGGAGTAGATGCCATTTATCGTTTCCAGCGTACTCTTGTTGATGAGATTATAATAGGTCATCTGTGGCAAGAGTATCTAGCAGCAGTCAGATCAAGATCACAGGAGTCATCCTACCCTGAAATTAGTATGGGTTCATCAAAGTGCAGTACTGAACCTGTTGATAAGGAGTCAAGGGAAACACTTAATATCAAATATTCAACAGATTATGAGGAAAATCTTGGGAAATGCATCATTAGAATCCTTTCTGGCATTCATTGCCTAGAACCTGACCTGCTTTTGGTTTTCAGTTCGATGTTTCAGGCAAATTATCTGGATATAATTCGGCAAGCAAAGTGCTCTTCTGAAAATGCAGAATGGGCCGTCAGATTTGTAAATCTACTGGATCGGCATGCTGTGCAGAAGTGTGAAACATGGCCATTGGTTAACTTAGTTGGCCCCACGATTAGAGAGTCTTTCCCCGTCACTGAAACACTTGTAAGTTACAGAAGTGAACATATAAGTTGTTACTATGTTTGGTGAACGTGATTTACTCATTGAAGTTTAGGCTTTCATATGATTTGCTCAATGCTAGAAGTATAGTACTTAACATTTGTGCAGTTTAGGTTCACTATTTATTCTAGCTGACCTTTGTAAATTATTGTTCCCACAACAGAATATTCATGATTAAACTTGCAATGAACATCTGTTTGTTTGCTGGTTTAAAATTGCTTAAAATAAAATAATGTATATTTAGTAGTGTATTTTTCTTGTACAAAGAATTCTTAGAGAGTAAACAGAAGATTTTTAGTTTTCACTTGTTATATTGATCTAATACTCGATTCTCGTCTGTGTCTGCACTTGGGTGCACTCTTTATCTGCTTGAAGTGTTGCTTACACTTGAGTTTTGGTACTACTTTACTGAAAATATGTCTTATTTTTTCACTGTTGCTTGAACATATAATTTTTTGCTACTTTCGAAATGATTCTTTTTATGCCACCGCTAAACTCTGTGAAAAAGAAAAGGTTAAAAACGAGTAGTATTTTTCTTCAGGTGCATCAGTAGTGATGGAACTTAGCTGGATCTTCTTTTCCTGTGACTAAAAGGAGTCAATTTATCAATTTTCTGGTTCTACGTTAAGTTTGTTCTACCAACTGTGATTTATTTTCTTGAGCCATTTTCAATGCTCTTCATAACGGCTTGCTAGTCTTTTGCTGTTTCACTAGAATAGTATAATAAAGCTGTGCTGTTATATATCTTTCAGTGGATCTCCAATCTTATGTGACATATGTTATAGGTTACTGTTCTTTACATAATTATATTTGGTTCTGTTTAAATCAGGACTCACCAGATTCAGTGAGACTTATAGTGGTTGCCGTTTCGCTGTTTGGGCCACGGAAGATTATTCAAGAACTTACATCCGTTGATGATTTAGGAACTCCAGAGTTCTTGCAATATTTCTGTGAGAGGATTATCCCATTGTGCCTGAGTAAAGTTGGTTCCTCTGTCGCTGCTCGATTAGACCTGTTGCTGGCATTACTTGATGAAGAGTGCTTCACAGAGCAGTGGAATGCCATAATTACATATTTACTAAATCCAGAACAAGTGGGTGTTACTTCTGGAACTGTGGTCAACAACAACATACATATCTTGGCCATGTTGACAGAGAAAGCCAGAGAGAGAACTAAGAGTATTCATCTAGGAGGATCCTTCTCATGCAATTGGCATCATGGGCTTTTAGATTCAGTGGCTGTCTCTGTCATCTGTTCTCCTTCATTTAAGAATGCTGATGCTCAGTTTTTATGGTATGCCAAAAGAAATATCTTTGAATTATTTGCTGCATCAGGATTCATATAGACATATTTTTTTATTTATCTAAGCAGTTCGCATGTTTGATTGCTTTATAGCTTGTGGTGATTTAGTGAGTCAATCTTTCTGGTTCAATTTTGGCATGCATGAGGTGTAAGAGGACTTGAATTTTGCATAATATGGAAAATCTGTTCTTGCTTTCTTGGTGTGGCCTGTCTTGGAGCTTCTAATTCAGTCACTTTTAAATAATTCAGCATAAAAAGGACTTTGAAGAAGGCTACATAAGCTCTATAGTAGAAGCTCATCTAAAGATGCTTGGTAGACAACATTTTTCTAGCCAGCTCTACTGCATAGCTTTTGAAGAAATCAATTGTAAATTTGCACGCCTAAATAAATTAAATTTAGTGTAAACTGTCCAAATCTCACTTTAGAAGTATACGAGTAACGTGCCCTCTCTGTCCTATTTATCCGTGAATCCTGTTTTCCGTAGTTGTGCTTTTCATTCTTCTATTAGTGTGCATATATTTTCATGGGTGTGAGTAAAAAAGCTTACCTTCATTTCTTCTTCTGTGGCAGTGCTGCAATTGGTGGCGGAGTAGAAGACGATAAAACCTCTTTCTTATCAAGAAACACATTAACTCTGATATATGAAGATATATTTCGAATTCTAATGACTTCCATGCTGGATTCTTGTTTCATCTGGGTTAAGAATGCGTGTTCTTTGTTAACTAACGGGAGACATTATTCTTCCTGGGGATTTGAATCTTCTATTAGCCTGCTTGAAATGGCTCACTTTGCTCTGGATGTTTTACACGGTAGTTTCTTTCGTCTGAAGACTATTAATGACGAAAATGGGCTAGTTTCTAATATTTTAGCTGCAGTATTTATCATTGACTGGGAATATAATGCGTTAACCATTGCCAAGGATGAACTTGATGAAAAACTGAAGAGAGAAATGGAGGCCAGGCTTGCATTCTGTGAGGCCATTCATGGTTTTCGCTGCAAAATTTGTAATTATCAGTTATTTAAAAGTCTTTGCATAAATAATCGGAAGAGCCTGGGAACCATGTTGATTGAGTCAATCAAATGCAATATATTTATGGAAAATAAATTAGATTCTGATAGAATAATATCCTTATGTTGCCAATGGATGGGTGACATTTTTGATAATTTCTGCGAGGACCAGTATGAGCAACGGCAGTTATTGGATCAGTTACTGTCAAAGAACGATTGGTGGCCGTCATGGGTCATGCCAGATAATCGTTTAACATGCAGCTTAAAAGCTGAAAATGCTTCGCTTCATGTGAGTTCTACTTGCTCTTTCTTTGTTAATTTTTTCTTGCCTTTTTTTTTTTTGGGGGTGGTTATATTTTATTTTTTTATTTTTGGGGGGGGGGGTGGGAGGGGGGAGGGTTTTTTTTGTTTGGGGGGGGGGGACCCCCCCCCCCCCCCCCCCCCCCCCCCCCCCCCCCCCCCCCCCCCCCCCCCCCCCCCCCCCCCCCCCCCCCCCCCCCCCCCCCCCCCCCCCCCGCTCCACTAATCACCACATTCATTGTTTTAGAACCTCTCTTTTCCTATGCAGTTCTATTCTTGAACCTTATTTTGGGTCACAGGATTTTTTGCTTTTTTCATCTGTCATAACATGAAGCTGTCACTGGAACTAAAATTCTTGACTCTGTTTTGATAGTATCTTGACATTTTCCTCTATTGGTTAACAATAATCCAACAGTCTAGGGACCTAGGAATCAGAATTTGTCATTTTGTTGCCGATATAACTTAACAAGTCCAGATAAAATTCTACGCTGTACTTTAACTCAGTTTCTTCAGCACTTGTGTCAGAGTTCTTTTTGCTACTTAGAGGTCTTTGTTGCTTGATCCGGACATCACTGCTTGTAGGTTACAATGTTATGGGTACTCTATTATAGAGCCAGGAGTTCCTATGCTAAATCACGTCATCAAAGTTGAAGAGAATTATATATAGGTAGCCCAATAGTTTACAATACTCATGTGTTACACAATTTCACATGTATTGTTGAAGTGCCTGAATCTGACTGTTGGCTTGGTCATAAATTCCCAAACTACTTTTAGTACTTCAGATTTAAAAATATCAACCAGTCTTATTATGTTCAAGAGCATGATTGGGAATGCTCAAAAGATTCTTACTAGGAGCTCTTGTTGGCAGCATCACCTGATTCACTTCTGATGCTGGCAAAAAAGAAGGGTCCTTATAAACACTTCACACAGTGCATGAAAGCTGTTTATTGCTATGTGCATACACTTGCACACGTGAACTGAAATGATAAAAGCTAAAAGATGCCACTACAAACTTTTTGTAGGAACCGAAAAACACCCTGTTTGTTGCTTTAATTGACAAACTTATATCCAAAATTGGATTCAATCAAGTTTTTGCTGTTGCTGCTGCTACTACATCTCCATCTTTTACTGGGGAGCATATTACGGACCTGACAACGAATCATTTATATAATTCTCGAGCCTGGCTTGCTGCTGAAATTTTATCATGGAAATGGCTTGGTGGTAGCGCTTTGCACTCTTTTCTTCCTTCTCTCAGTGACTCCATGAAGCATTCTTTTGAAAGCTGCTTTCTGGATTCCATTATCAGCATACTGCTTGATGGGACTCTTGTCCAGGGAGCTGGTAGTGAGTTAAGTCTCTTATGGCCTGCTTCATACAAAGAGGTGGAGGACATTGCAGAACCATTCCTGAGAGCTCTTATATCATTGCTGTTGACTCTTTTTCAAGATAACTTATGGGGGAAGGACGAAGCTACGTTGCTTTTTAATGTGCTTCTGGATAAGCTCTCTATTGGTGATACAACGAACTTGAATTGTTTGAAGATTCTTTCTTCTGTTATGAGTGTAATTATCAGACCCTTAAGCATCAGATTGGAAGAATCCAACCTGAATGACGAGTATGATCATTACAGTCAAAGTAAACTTCACGATTCAATAATAGACTGGCTCGAGAGAACTGTATCTTTCCCTCCATTGAATACATGGAAAACTGGAGAAGGTAAAAGCAACACGTAATATGTAAATTTTTTGGTGTACCCTCAAATAACTGATAATGTGGTCGTAGTCATGTATGGAAATGAATTCTTGTGCTCCGCCACTTTACTATCTTGAGACCAAGGCATTTATTCTTGTATTTGGGGTACCTAATGCCACTTTTTTTTTTTTTTTTGTGGGTTTTGCAGTTCATTATTCTTTTTTGACGTTCTGGCTTTTCTTTATAAATCACTATTTGACTCCTTGCAGACATGGAAGATTTCTTTCTGTTGGTTATATCATGTTTCCCTATTAAAGCAGCAGAGAGATTGCAAGGGCTAAAACCAGAGAGATATATCAGTCCTTTAGAGAAAGCGCTTCTGTACAAGTTATTTGAAAAGCAGAAACAACATGCTGGTGCATCAGCTGTGCTAAACAAGCTACCGTTGGTTCAAAGTTTGTTGTCCAAATTAGTGGTTGTTTCTATTGCTTACTGCTGGGAGGAATTCAATGAAGATGACTGGAACTTCGTCTTAGTTCGGTCAAGATTTTGGATTGAGTCAGCTGTTGTTATGATGGAGGAAGTTGCTGAAAATGTAAATGATGCTGTGGCAAACAGTTCTACTTCCGACAGCCCTACAGATGCACTAAAGGAGCTTAAGATAATTGTTTCCGCCATTGACCCTTTCCCCATAAAACTTGCAACAAATGCACTCGTTGCCTTCTCTCTTTTTTGTGGCTTTGTGGGGCTCCAAAAGGAAGAGTGTGCTGAAAATTCAAACCCTTTGAGGACTGGGAAATGGGAGGTAATCAAGGATAGAATTCTTGAAGGTATTCTTCGTTTATTTTTCTGTACTGCTGTTGCTGAGGCCATCGCTAACTCGTATTGCCCTGAGGCTGCATCTATAATTGCATCTTCTCGTCTTTATCATCCTCACTTCTGGGAGTTAGTTGCTTCAATTGCTGTCGAGTCCAGCTCTCATGCAAGAGACAAAGCTGTGAAATCAATAGAAATTTGGGGTCTAAGTAAAGGACCCATAAGCTCTTTGTATGCTTTACTCTTTTCTTTTGATCCTCTTCCTCCTCTGCAGTTCGCTGCTTTTGTTATCCTTTCATCTGAACCTGTGATGCACTCAGCGTTTACATGCGACACTGCTAGTTTGCTGAATGGTGATACATCTAACGAGGATGCTCACAATCATGATATGTCTTCTGAAGGAAATATTCATTTAAGGGAAGAAATTTCTTACATGCTTGAAAAGTTTCCGCATGAGATCCTTGAAATGGATTTAATCGCAAATGAACGGGTAGGTAACAACTAACAAGTAACTGTGAGCAGTATGTTTCTGTTCCTTGTTCCTTTGTGGTGTCTTAACGGTTTTGTTAGCCCTGTGGGTAACAATGCATATGAGAGATACTGATTGCTGAGTTAGAAAACATATAACATCACTTAATAGGGTTTGTTGACTCTCATACAGGTGCATGTATTTCTTGCTTGGTCTTTGTTGCTGTCACATCTAGAACACCTGCCGTCATCATCACCTGAAAGAGACAGAATGGTGCAATATGTGCAAGATTCTACCAATTCAGTAATTCTGGATTGCCTTCTCCAACACATTCCACTGGAATTGTGCATGGTGCCGGGCTCAAGAAGGAAAGAAATAAAGCTTCCAGCCGCAGTATCTGAAGCAGCAGCTGCCGCAACACGTGCCATCAATACCAGATCTATATTATTCTGCATAGAGTCTCTTTGGCCTGTAAGAACAGAGAATATGGCCTCACTTGCAGGTGGAATATTTGGGTTGATGCTTAATGTTCTCCCCGCCTATGTTCGTGGCTGGTTTAGTGACATACGAAATCGTTCTACTTCATCTTCTGTTGAATCTTTCACGAAAGCATGGTGTAGCCCAACACTTATTACAAATGAACTATCCCAGGTGTGTATAATGTCATTCCTGATTGCTGTTAATTCTAGTCAATTACCACTGTTTGCAAGGATAAGTTGCTTGCATTTAATTTCCCATCAAGTAGTGGCCTGAGTGTCATCCGCTGGAAATCCATTCAATATGAAATAGGGAGATCAAAAGCCTGTAAGAGTTGGAAGTGCATAGTAAATATCTTATAAGAATGTAGATAGTGTGTCCTGTACTTTCTTTTTAAGTTCATTTTGCAAGAAGGACACCTGATGTAATGACAGCATAAGATTTAAGCATATATTTCTAAATGCAGATCAAGAAAGCCAGCATTTCTGATGACAATTTCTCAATTAGCGTGAGAAAATCAGCCAATGAAGTAGTGGCCACCTATTCAAAGGATGAAACGGGAATAGATCTAGTAATTCGTCTTCATCCATCTTACCCTCTGAGACCTGTAGATGTAGATTGTACAAGAAGCCTTGGCATCAGTGAGTTGAAGCAAAGAAAATGGTTGATGTCAATGAACTCATTCGTTTGTAATCAGGTATGACTGAAGCTTAAGCTGTTCACATGTACTTTTCTATGACGCATTATGTGCTATCTGCAAGATGTACGAATTCCAGAGTTTATTATTACTATATAGAGGCAATCTCAGAAATAAGCTGGGTAAATTTTGGTAGTTTTTTAGTAAGGAAAGAATTTTGAGATGATTAGGAATGATTGTGCTTTACTGTTGAACCATTTCGTCTAAAAGCTTAAGTTAGAGCTGCATCTATTTCATGTAATCTTCTCCTTTTCACACGTATGTGGGTCCTTTTCCCCCATAAAAGCCAAAACCTGATACGTGTGTAAGATTAGTAGTCAATCTCTATGTTAGCGTTTTCACATATTTAATTAATGTGGGATTTCACCTGAAGATTCCTGCTTAAGATGGTGGGTCGATAGAAAACCATTAGTGCACTTTCGGGCTTTATATAAATTGGATTTGTCTTGAACTTGTTTTGTCCCAAAATCATGTTGAACCACTCGAATAAAATGTAAGAGATCGGAGGGATACTTGTGTATTACTTAAATGTTGTCTTCAACATGCATTAGTCTGTGGGGAAAGTAAAAGTGCAAGATCTTTTTGGTCGTTGATTATGTGTTAGACTTGATTCTGCTTTGGGCAATATTGAGAGACATTGATGGGTTTCCACTCTGACAAAAGAAAAAAAAAATCAGCATTTTGTTTACATTCTTTTTTTCTTATTTGAAAATTTCTGTGTGAATGGTACAGAATGGAGCCTTAGCTGAAGCAATACGGATATGGAAGACCAATTTTGACAAGGAATTTGAAGGTGTTGAGGAGTGCCCTATTTGCTACAGTGTCATCCACACTGCCAATCATAGCTTGCCACGCCTTGCTTGCAGGACCTGCAGGCATAAATTCCATTCTGCCTGCTTATATAAGTGGTTCTCTACTTCGCACAAATCAACCTGTCCATTATGCCAATCGCCCTTTTGATCTCAGAAAATAAGGTATCACATTATTTAATCCTGTGGTTTTAAAAAATGTAATCTTTAAGTCCATATTTATTGATTGGGGTACTCAATTTGAAGAAATGTGAATGCCCTCGTATTCAAGCACCCAAGCTTCAATGTGCCGAAAGCATGAGTCTCGCTTCATATCTGTCTCTGAAGATGAGTTGTTAAGAATGCCCATGTTTACTTTGTGGGGGGCAAGCTCTTGGAACTCCTGGAGCCCTTTTTTTGCTACACTCCGATATGGTGAGTCTGCTTATTTTATTAAATTGTGCCTAAGGTATCCTATTGACATTTTTCAGTTTGAAAAGAGGAGACAGAACACCAACAAAGATATGAGAATCTTTTTGCGAGAATTGATGCAGTTTTGGTTAAATTCACTGTATCTTTGACTTTTACCACTCTTTCCTATTTTTGTTTATGTATAATTTTTCCGCCTATTTATCACTGGAGAGGTTAATATGGTGTGGATCATTGGATATCACCTTCGATATTAACTGTCATGTAAAATTCCAAGCACCCCCCCCCCTTTTGCCTTAGTTGCCACTGCGGTGATGAGTGTGGGGAGATCATGGCTGCGGATTGTTGGAGTTATACATTATCAGATATTTATTGACTCGTGGGAAATCTGTTGTAGCCTCACAATTTACAGAAATTGACATCAAATTTTTGGGATTTGGGTGTGGTGCATGGTTATGTTGGGGATCTATGTTATTTCATCCTATATCCTATGATTGCTTACAGTGCAACAGGAACCCTGGGGCATTCAGGTTTAAAATCTATTCTACTTGGAACTGTTTTTAGACGGATGCATTATGCAATTGGGCACTTTCACTCAGGTTTTTAGGATTGATGGAGGACATCTTCCCCTGTTTAACTTAACGAACCCTGTGAATCATTGCTGGACATCAGTATTGACTATTATATTTTCGGAAGCTTTATTTGGATGTCCAAGTGTTGAGTAAACTGCCTTAAGACACACTATATTACATGGCCCTGATACTGCCGGAATTTATTTTGACCTATGATGTTATGAAAAGATTGAGTACAACTGATGATCCCATCAGAGAACTAGCAAAACATGGAAGAGATATTCTCCTGTGTCTCTGTTTCCAGTGTCCTTGTGCTGCCTCGTAACTGTCACAATTTATTTCTGGACCACCCATGGGATCGGGATCAGGATCCGTTGATTGCTGCTGATTTTGCATATGGAACTGTGGTGGTTCAATGTCGGCCAAGTTTCTAGATTAGGCATGTGTTTCTTTCACCCTCCATCATGAAAGTGAACGAAATGACTGCCGTTTTATGCAATAATTCGCTTTTGGTTTATATATTATATTATGTTGCCAATAGATGGTGATTTTTTTGGTAAATGCATGGGAAGCTAGAATTTTCATATCCCTGTGATTTTATTGTTTGGAATGAAGGTGCCGTCTTAAGGAAATCAGGCCGGAGATTTTTTGTGCAGCTAAGGATCTTTGTATATGGTTCCGGAAATCAACCTTGAAGTCAATGAAAAATTTCTCGCACAAGGAGAGTATCGCCGTCCTTTGGGTTTTTTCACTGTTTTGACTCTAGTAAGCCACTTATATAGGCAATTATTATCACACACTCGAGATCATCCCAAACATTTGGGATCATTACAGGCCTTCTCCCCCATATGATATTATCGTCTTCTGTAGAAGTTTTGGGGAGAATTTTGTCCCAAACCCTTCTGGTTAATTTTTTTCTATATTTTTTTTGAAGTACAGTCACAAATGTGAATAGATATAGGTCATATTGAAACACAACGCAAAGTAAATCAACAATACAAATGCTCGTAGAAGGAATATACACTATAAATAAAATGTAGAAATTAAGGGGAACTGAATCTATACTTGGCAAAATGACTCGTGAACCATAAGCTCGGCTCAGGTTTGTCGCAATACTGGCTAATGAGTTACTTTGTGAAATGTCTTGGGTTCGGCTTGCAAAAATGTCAACACGAGCACGAACACATTTTCAAGTCGGCAAGCAGAGCTGTTTTATCGAGTCTGAGTAAATTCAGTATCTGAGACTAGTCCCTCGTTGGCCAATATCCCTTCTAGTTTTTAGTTTAGGTTAAAATTTGTCATATTGCTATGTTGTTGGGTCGAGCTAAACTGAGTACGGAATGTGGATATATCCATCGACACTGATTGTTGGACTTGAATTTTTTTATTACGTTGTTCAAGTTGTTGGCGAGACTTTCAATTTTTTCACAATTAATTAGAACATCTTTATCTTTTTTTGAAGATAAAAACTTAATTCTCATTACTAGAAATATCCGTCTGAAGAAGGGAATACAGCCAGGGGGCGGACTAATCAAAACCCAAAGAGAGTGGAATTCACGAGCTCTACGAGCTAAACAATGAGCAGCACTATTACATCTACACTGTCTGCTAACAAATTGCAGTCTAAAATTATAAGCTACCTTAAGCAACTCCTTACAGTCATAGACAATGAGTCCAAATTCTGTCAAATCCTCTTGCCTTTGTACTGGATCAACCACTACTTTCGAATCCAATTCAATAGTAACACTTTGAGAGATTCAAAGAAAGTAGCAATGCCAAGCCTTCCCTCAACCCCATGCCCTCCGCCACTTCCACTTCGAATCTAGCATCAAAAGTCTGTGTTCGGCTCTGCAAGAAGATCCCGTGCTCATTATGGATTAACGTCCCAATGGCCACATGGCCGACTTCATCAAAGATAGCTCCATCAATGTTGCACCATAACCAACCCGTCGCAGGTTTGATCCAATGCACTACACTCCGTTGCTCTTTAAGGTTGGACCCTTCATCATGTTGTGCAGCCCTCCAGTCGTGAAGATAGTTCAAGCCACTGTTGAGCACCATACAAGGTATTTTCGTGAGTCCCTTCCAAAGCTTATCGTTCCGACATCGCCACACTGCCCATGAAATCATGGAAATCTCCTCCAATTGCTCCTGCGTCATAGATTGGCAAAGATGAAAAAAGAATCAGCAAAGTTGTTAAATCCGCCATTAGGGAACTTATAACCTGCCAATGACCAGCAACTTTTTGCAAACGAACACTCCACCAGACAATTCAATAAACTTTCAAAAGCTTGATCACAGAAGACACAACCCTCATGCAGATCAATTCCTCTTTGAACGAGCCTTTCTCGAGTAGGAAGGCAATTTCTACATGCTTGCCATACAAAGAGTACAACCGTGGTCGGAATATTTAACCTCCATATTTTGTTCCACTGACCAGTGACCCTAAATGAGTCCTCTTCGGTTCGAGCATCCATCTTTTAGAACATCTTTTAATTGCGACAAAGTTGAAGAAAAATTCTTGACAAATGGCCAAAATTTGCTTACCATTACATGACATGACAGTGTTTACTTCTGGATGTTTTGGACACTTACCGCCCTTATTTCCGATTGCCTCATTATTTTTTTTCCCTTTTTTTCTAAAAGAAAAATCATAGCCAATTATATGCATTTTCACTATAATTACTTCGTGTAAATTTGGGGAATGCGAGTCTTTTATTGATACAATAAACTGATAATACCATACCTACTTTAGCGAATTTCTCCTGACCCACTAAGAAACTAAATATATGTTTGAGTCTACATGTAAATTCTTAATTTAACCACAGAGTGAAGTAGGTGGTATAGGGGCACGACAAAGTTTTCCCGACTTTTGATAATTTTAGTGAAACTGCATTATAAATTTATTCTCTGTCCATCCTACAAAAATAGTCAACTAATTATTTTAACAAGGATTAAGAAATGATGATAGTTAATGTAGTAGTTTTTTAATAGTTAATTTTATTTATTTATTTTTTTTTAATAGGAGGGCATAGAGGAGAGGAGGAAAATTAGGGGAGCAGTAGATGTGGTCCAAATCCTAAACCACCTACTTGAAATATGAGTATTTAACCAGTGAATTACTTGTTCAAACCATGATAGTTAATGTAGTTGAAATATTAAATTTTACTGTATTTTTTTTCATATGTGCCTTTATGTCACATTAAATAGTTGATGTGGAGTATAATAACAATACATTAAGTAAGAACATATATAAAAATGAAAAATCAAAAACATACTTAATATGGTAAGTAGACTATCTGTTTAGGATATACGAAAATAGTATATCGAATTATCTTTGTGGGACGAAGGGAGTAACTAGTTGTCATGTGAAAAATGAAGGTAATCTATTTTTGTGAAGGAATTAACAATTTGATAAGCGTACACAATTATTTTATTTTATTATTTATTATTATTTTTTTTTTGTCGCTACAAGTATATCTTTTGTTTTATGTGCATAATACATGATGCTCCTAGAGATGGCGTGAATAGGTAATGAGGGGTGGGTGAATGTCGTCAATACGTGAAATTTATGCTATAGGTACATAGGGATATATGGATACGCTTCATGTGGGGTTAAAACGGTGATTTCATCAAAAAAAGTTTTTTCTCTTTTTAAAGCAAATGATGGTCAAATCGGCACCAAACGGGCATCACATTTTATTTTATCTTAATTTCAATTTTGTTATATTTTATTTTATATTTGTTATAGATGTAAATTTCGTTAAGGTATAATTATCAATTTTCGGTCTAGAATGTGGTGGGGTCACGATTTATCCAATTTAAATTATTTAATTATTGTTGTAAATAAGTGGAAAATCGCATGTTCACAATATACATCGGCTTCTTGAGTTTTGACAAGTCAAAATTGTTCGGTGGATAATGGCACTCAATTAATCCGTGCCAGGCTTAACTGAGGCAGCCGCATTACGTGATTTTTCGGTCGGTCCTTTGTGGATATTTTAATAAAAAAACTTCAACGCTTCAAGAATAATGAGTGCTCAATATTTTTAATTGATTAAATATTTATACGTGAGTGTTGAGATTTAAATTAAATAAGAAATTAGAATCTCCAAAACTCACATGTAAATTCTTAATTAGTTTGAAGTATTGAGTCCAGTACTCTTAGCGCACCGAAGGTTATTATGAATGTTTTGATGCTTAAAAGGCAAAATCTTGCCCACGTCGTTTGCTACCTCTGATATTAACGACCTACTATTTATTGATAACTATTTATGTAATCTCTTATAAAATAGAGTAAATGCACTGTCTCATCTTTAAACTATTTTTATCTAATTGAACAACACACCGGAATAAGACTATGAATTTACTGTGATATTTTTACTACAGCGTTTATTGAATAATATCATGCACTATTATGGCTAAAATTTGACCTCAAAATTTCAAATTCCAACCATGCGGCAACGTGGTTTTTGTCTTCCTTTTTTCTTTTCTCCTTTTTTTTTTTTTCTTTAAAAGGAACGTAGTTTTTGTCTTGACCTTACTAATGGAACTACCAAATATTCATGACCTCAGCCCCACGGCACAATTAACTATTGAAGGACCTTTCAAGTAGCTCAATTCACACGCCCAATATCTGCGTTTGAACAAAATTAACCTTTCAAATAATTGTTAAAGTACATTTTCAACCCGCTATATCTAGTCATGATCTCGCTATATACGCTTAGCGGGATTACATCCCACTAAACATATGGTGGTCTATGGGGATTATATCCCACTGGACGTATAACATTAGAACATGTCTAATATTAGTGTCGTTAAACTTAAAATCGATAAGTTTTGCTCATTTTATACTAGCTTTAATTTCGTATTTTGGACGTGATTTAATTTTAACTGAGTATCAATAGTGTGTGTTTGACATTTTTAAATTATTTGGAAGTGGGGACACAAAAGGTTAATTTTATTTTGAAAAATATTTTGTTTCAGTTTGTCCCCCTTTTTTTCTTCTTTCAATTGACTCACAAATTTTGTTGAACATCTCATTTTCAGGTGTCTAATCTTATTACTATGTAACCATTACCTGCATTATTTATTTCCTCCTATGTCTTGATTTGCAACAACATTTAACGGATGATGTGTGTCGGGAAGACAAGATTGATAATGAAAATTTTGTCAAATGGGATAAATTAAACTTAGATTATTGACTTCTAGTGAATTTGTAAATAAGTCACTATATGTTAATCTAGTATAACGTGTGTAGTATGAGCAACCAAATACATTTTTTGTTTTGAGAATGACCTGATTTAATAGTTCAACTAGACCGAAAAATATGCTAACCTATTTTTTACGTCAAACCAAAGATATTTCTTGTCCAATTGTTATCGTATATACCCAAAAAAAAAAAAAAAAGGATGCTTGACTTCATCTTCCCACAATCATACTACTATGTTTAGCACT
The DNA here is from genome assembly GCA_963692815.1 of Nyctanthes arbor-tristis. NCBI lineage: Eukaryota > Viridiplantae > Streptophyta > Magnoliopsida > Lamiales > Oleaceae > Nyctanthes > Nyctanthes arbor-tristis. The sequence goes on from CAVNYN010204747.1 coordinate 41,927, forward strand.
GTAGTTATGAACAAGTTGATCACTTAGCTTTATAGACTGTATATGCTAACAATGTTCTTCACACCTCTTAGTTTTCTCTTTGTATTTTGATACAGAGAAATAGATTCAACGAAAATGAGTGATGGAAATCTGTATGCGGCATGAAATTGGAGTATGTAAATAAATGTGATTAAAGTATTATTAGTTCCTTTACTACACCAAATTGAAGTCCTAAGTTCAAGTTACAAGTTTTTGTAAAAGTATTGTGACCTTCAATGCAAATGTTAAATTTTACTTGAAGCTTATATATGAAAATGAACTGACACTGGAATGCAATTTGATTTTTTTATTTTAGTAAAAACATAATAAATTATATTTGAATACTATATATATAATTTAATTATTTTTTGAGCAATGGAAAGTCGTTGGGAGATTTTTTTGGGGTGGGGTGAGGTGGGGTGGGGTGGGGGGTTTCCTTTGTCAACTCACTTTTAGTATTTTCATATTCATTGAACATAAAACTTTTTCAAATGGTCATTGTATTCTAAAATTGCTTTCCTTTAGTCATTGAACTTTAACATATTTCAAAAACCGTTTATCGATGTGTAAACCTATTTTACAATTGCTACTCTAACTGTTTCAAAAATTTAGTCATTAAATTATTTACGATATAATTAAAAAATTTATTAAAAAGGTTGTTCTAAAACGAGTAGCTGAAGTGCTAAGAACATGGCTGGAAATTTGAATTGGATTGGTAAATGACTTGTGTAACGTCGCCTCGCGATGGGAAAGTGAATTTGAAGAAATGTGTATATATATATATATATTTGTTATAAAAGATAAAAGAGGAGGACAATATATAAACATAAAAAATTAAAATAGTAAAAACTACTTTACCAGTTTTAGATGGGTTCAACGTAACTTGAACTTTGTCATTTACAAAGTCCACCACATGCTTACATAATCCTATGGAAAAATTTGTAGCAAACTTTAACAAAACCTATCGTTTTGTATTATATTATTAAAAAATATATTATTTAGTGGTGATAATGAATTTATTTTATTTTGTAAAAGATTTGATTAAAAATTTTCTTCTATTACAAACAAGAGGACTCATATGGACAGCGAACCAACTAGAATCTTCAACACGTGGAAGATGTACTATATTAAAAAAGGCATTTTAAACTTTAAAGGCCATTGACATAGAAATTTGACGTCAAATAATTCCTTCACAGATGCCTTATATTAGCTTCGCCAATGCAATGGTCAAAACATCAAAATTCTCTTTTTACTATTTACCTTTATACATAATAATATAATAATAAATGGAGTAATAATAATGTTAAAAAATTCCCAGTAATAATTTTATAATTTCACACCATTTCTTCTAGAGACGGAGGGTAGGGGCCAATGAAAATGACGTAAACGCGTAGAACGGATTTTATTCTATTTTTGATTTTATTTATTTGTACGTTTCAGCCGCCTTTCCTTTTTACAAATCTCAGTCAAACCCACCGATTTTGACCACCCAAACATATATTTTCTTTTTAATTTTTCTCTAATGTCAAAACTCCCACACCAAAAAAAAAAAGTCAAAAAAAAAAAAAAAAACTCACACAACAAAAAGCTATTGCGTCTGAAAATTTTTAAATATCATCCCATTTTATAATTATGGTAAAAATCGAGTGATACGGACCATTTTATCCTATGGTATTAGAAATTTCTTGCTATAGTTTTATGCAATATGTGGTATACTAGTGTGCCATCTGAAAATTATGTTTACATAGGTAGTAGAAAAAGTAACTTCTATATCTGGGGAGTTAGCGTTTTTCTATAGTAACGTCAGCTCGGTTATAAAGTCTATATACTTAAAAAACACAAGAAGCCATTATTGATTTCATGGTACTATTAGTGATTTCTCGTATGTTACACTATGTCGATATCTTAGAGTTTTCAATGGAGTTAGGGGGAGATCCACTGTACTTTGGCTCTTGTCTTTTACCCAAATCCCATTTTTTGACCTCAAAAATATTTGGGGGGAAAAAGTTCATACACAAATTAGTCCTACATTCGGCTCCCTAAAAATAGTCAAGTATTCTTTTTCGTCCATCTAAAAATATAAACCATTTTTTTAAAATGTAGCTAAACGATTCATTTTCTTATATATCTCACATATTTAATATACATTATTATCAATAAAATAGAATTATTAAAATAAAATAATTAATAAATAAAAGTATAATAAGAAAATTATCTTCTGTGTAGTGTTATTAAATGAACTCCTTTTCAAATAACTGTGCAAATAGAAAAAAAAAAAGGACATTTTTTGTAAGTATTATTGATCTACATCTTGGCACACCAAAGGTCAAGTGCGGGCTCCGCCCTAGCTTCCGTTTGTTGTCACATGTGCAGTTCTCAAAAGCGTGATGTATTTTTAAAAAAAGAGTTGAAGCCATGCCTTGATTATTAGTCTCAGTTTCTAGATATACATGCTAGGGTTGCCTAATAAATCTCTAATCACGTAATCTCATCAAAAGTATAGTGAGAGACTATTTTTACCTTAATTATAGTGTTGAAACCCAAAATTTAAAGCATAAGCTTTTAAGTTTAGGCATTTTTTCAGTTGATAATATTGTTTATCCGGAATATACCAGACCTCACTCAACAGAAAAACTATTAAATTCGCTAAAGCATGTGCGAGTTAAGAGAATGAATTGCCTAAAAACCACTGACCAACAGAGAAGGACAAAACAAAGGAAAAGCCATCGCCTTGCATTTTACGTATCCATTTTTACTTTCTTTTCTCCTTGTCCGTCTTCACCAGTCCATTCCTTTTATATATTAACAAAATCCCTTATCTCTCTCTTTTGATGGCTGCTTCTGCAAATTCACAGCTTCAGGAACAACTTCCCGGTTTCTCTTTCTCTACCGCCTTCAATACTTCGTTCATGACTTCTTCCTTCACTGACCTCCTCTCCTCCGATCATTATCCCAGCGGAGATTGTGGAGCCGCTGCTGCCGTGAAAAGAGGCCTCGGGGAGCGGATAGCTGAGAGAACCGGTTCCGGCGTGCCCAGGTTCAAGTCTCTTTCGCCTCCTTCACTTCCCTTATCGCCGTCGCCGGTTTCCCCTTCTTCTCACTTCGCGATTCCTCCCGGTCTGAGCCCCGCCGAGCTCCTAGACTCCCCTGTTCTCCTGTCGGGTTCTAACGTAAGACAAGATTTTCTTACGCTCTTCCGATCTCGCGTTTTCGTGCACAAGATAGATAAACTTAACCATTTTTTAATGTTGGAGAATCGATTTTTTTTTTTTTGGCAGATTTTGCCGTCTCCCACAACGGGGACCTTCCCGATTCAGGCTTTTAACTGGAAGAGCAATTCTGGTAGCACCCAGGATGTCAAGAAGGAAGACAAAAACTTGTCTGATTTTTCTTTCCAGACACAACCAGTTCCTCGGACTAACTCGATTCCTATGGTAAACAAACTGACGGCGTTTGTTTATTCAAATTTGGACCGAATCCCGATGAGCGGACACTATGTTCTTCTGGCCGTGGCCGGCAATCATTTTCTGAATATGTTTTGTTTTGATAATTTCAGGGACATCAAGGATGGAGTAACTATCAAGAACCTGTAAAGCAAGATCAGGGGCAGAGATTTTCCCCTGAGATTTCTACTGTACAAACTAATGTTCAGACCAGTAGTGGATTCCAAGCGGATAATAACAACGCGAATCAGTACAATCAATCTTCAATCAACAAGAGATCAGATGACGGGTATAACTGGAGGAAATACGGGCAGAAACAAGTGAAAGGGAGCGAAAATCCGAGGAGTTATTACAAATGTACACATCCCAATTGTCCCACCAAGAAAAAGGTTGAGAAATCCTTGGATGGACAGATTACTGAGATTGTGTATAAGGGTACTCATAATCATCCCAAACCTCAGTCGACACGAAGATCATCGTCATCCTCAACCATAACATCGGCTTCCTCGGTAGGATTTGTCCAACCTTATAACAACAACCGGACCACCAATGAAGTCCAAGAACAGTCATATGGTTCAAATGGAACAGGGCAGATGGATTCGGTTGCCACGCCAGAGAATTCTTCGATTTCCGTAGGGGACGATGATTTCGAGCAGAGTTCTGATCAGAAGAGGAAGTCAAGTCGAGATCACGAGTTCGATGAAGATGAACCAGAGGCCAAAAGATGGTAACTAACTAATTGTCAACCTATAAGTAACTGTACATAAAACTGAAATCAACAAAGGATTTTGTTTGTCTCATTTGGTGATGAATTTTCAGGAAAATCGAAAACGAAAGTGAAGGGATTTCAAATGCTGCTGCAGGGACTGGAAGCAATACAGTTAGAGAGCCAAGAGTTGTGGTACAAACTATAAGTGACATAGATATTCTTGATGATGGGTATAGATGGAGAAAATATGGACAGAAAGTTGTTAAGGGGAATCCAAATCCAAGGTAAACTGAAAAAACCACCTTTTAATTTTACATTCTTTTGATTCCACAACATGTTTGGTAGATTATGCGTCTGATAAGATCGGGAGAACATTTTTTTATTGATACCTTGGTGATCATTGGGATTCTAATGAGTTTTGCTTGTGAATATTAGGAGCTACTACAAGTGTACGAGTGCGGGATGCCCGGTGAGAAAACACGTCGAACGAGCATCCCAAGACCCGAGGGCGGTGATAACCACGTACGAGGGAAAACACAACCACAACGTGCCGGCTGCTCGAGGTAGTGGTAGCAATGCTCTTAACCGGCCCGTGCCCAACAACCCTAGCAACAATGTGGCCATGACAATTAGGCCTACGACGATGCCTCACCTTTCGAATTATCCAATGTCAATGAGCGGTCGCAATAGGCAACCCGCGCCTGAAGCGCAACCCCCGCATACACTGGAGATGTTACAGAATCAGGGGAGCTATGAATTTTCAGGGTATGGGAACTCGATACACCCTACGTTTGCTCAAGCTAAAGAAGAGTCCGGAGACGATACGTTCTTCGATTCGATGCTGTGTTGATGTCTTGTGTTCTCTAGGAATTCTGGATTTTGGATGGTAGGATTTTTCCTAGTACAAGAAAAGACATAAGATTCATTTGTTTGTTTTTGCTTTATATATCCAAATCAACATGGCATAGAAGTGCCTAAAATATAATGTTCCACTTGGCTTTTTCAGGCTTGTAAAGCGTCAATTCTTTACAATTTGCACGTGAAAAGTGAATTCTTTCATTTTAATCAACTACTTGTTTTCATTAACTTCCCCTTTTTGGTCTTCTTCCCTTCTAAAGATTTATTACAAAAAGCATATATCCAAATTGACCAAGCACAGAATTAACTGTTGATTCTAGAACAGAACTGACATTCAAGTAATTAAAGGTTGGCCAATTTGAACCTCCCACAATTCGCTGTCATATGGATAAGTTAAGCTCCGAGAAAAAAAAGAAACCTCCTCTTCCTGGCAGGATTTTGTCGTCAGAAGTGAGCTCCTAATAGTCGTTAATGGATGGTGTAGATTCATCTTCTTCTAATATATAAAATCTGAAGCTCTATTCAATTGTTAAACTTCTTTAAGATAAATTCTCCAAAAGGGCAACACGTGCTTGATGAATTGACAAACTTCTTGTCGCCCTAGAAAATCAAATCAGAAGTAGTCTTCAACCAATTGTGAGTCCCACCTCTTCCGCTGTTAGATAATGCTACATATATACACAGGGGCGTAGGTAGGGATGCCACCCTCTTACCGTAGCTACTCCGTTTTTCACGCATAAAAAAAAAAAAATCATTTTTCGCCCTTTGAAAAATTAAATGGAAATAATTTTTAGGGTTTTTCAATCAAAAGGTGAAACTTGTATTGACAAAAAAAAAAAAAAAGAAAAAATTACAGTTACACTACCTTGACGGTCCCTAACCGAAACCCTTGTATTACTTTTTCATATGTTGCACGTTTTGTTTTATTTGAAAGAAAATAATTTTAGACGAATAGTGTCTTAAGTGGTAATAACAACTTTACTTAGACGATATCTTAGGTTCGAACCTATCTCCAAAATTTCTAAGGAACCAGGACTGGATTTCTTATGAAGCCCGATTTTCAAAGAGATGTCATATGGTGTGTATAAGGTGATGTGTCAATTTGTGATTGAAGACTAGGCTTGAGGTGTCAATTTGTGATTGGAGACTAGGCTTGAGGTGTTAATTTGTGATTGGAGACTAGGCTTTGTAAGAAATTCAGCCTTGTTTCCATAGCCGAACCAATCGTATCCCTCCCTGACGTTCCCCTAATTGTATAAAATAATAGTAATAATAATAACTTATAGTGTTTAGGTTCAAGATCGTCAAGTTTGCACTGCTCTTTTCACCATTTTCTAACTACACCACTATGCACATATAGGTTTATAAATGATGTGCATATGGATATAAAAATGAGACAAACTTCTACTAGTAGACGCCTATGTAACAGAAGAATTGGGAACCTACGTGTGGCACCACTTATATGTGGATTCCTAAAGATCTTCCGTCACATATGTGTTTGGCATAATAATCTCACAGGACGTATAATGGGAGATCAGGAATAGTACAAGAAATAAAATCATAATTTTGATCTTCAATTCTAGTTTACAATATGGAAGTGAAATAATTTTCTGCCGTTCCTGTAAACTCATATCTACTAGTTGTATGATTTTTTTAAAGAAATAGATTAGACTCTAAACTCAAAACCCGATCTATTTTCTTAGCCGGACGTACAAATCTTGGTGCAAGTACATGCCGTCATCTTCGTATATTGTATGTATGTATGTCGTCATTGTTTACATGGAATGGGAGCTTAGAATTGGTCAAAGATTTACAGCTGCCCACGTCGGTCAAGGTCAACCACTATAATATATATTTAAAAGAATATGACAAAAGTTTATTTGGTACTATTCTTATTAGGCTATGTAAATATTATTTTATTTAAATATATAATTTTTTAATTTGTAAAATATGTTAAATAGTTATAAATTAAGTTGAATAGGAAATATAGAGATTTGGATAAAATTTAGATATTATAAGTTAGAGAAATTTAAAAGAAATAGAGATTGTAAATCTGTATTTTAAAACATAGAGAATGGAAAATAAAGTTTTAAATTGGAGATAGTCTTAGATATGAAAACACGATGGACTTGAAGTGTATCTAGTTAGTCAAAAAAAAAAAAAAATTATCCTATAATTCTACTTTGAAATTATTTGTTGACTCTCTAAGATATATTTTGAAATTTATTTGTCATAGGTATCGATAGCCTTGGAGTCTCATCTAATTGCAAAAACTTGGAATGGGACTGAGATGAGTGATACTAGAGATTTAATATATATTTGAGAGTATAATATATAAGTATAATTCAATAGTTATGAAATCCTGTAGCAGGTGTCTTTTTTTTTTTCCTTTCGAGGTGAAATTATAACATGAAAATTACAATGAGAATCAAACACTCTTGCAAAGTATAAGCAATGTTTACCCAAATTTATTGCGCAAGACCAGGGAGTTTTAGTCAAATAATTTGAAGCAATAGCATTATACTATTCTTGTACACCAAATGGTTGTCTTTTTATAGAGTCTGTTGATGGTGTCTAATAAATTCTATGGTAATTTTTTATTGGGCACACTGGAGAGATGAGCCTTCAATATATTCAATAGAGGCTTGTCACTGTATCTATTAGACACTATAAAATATTGTCCAATGAATACCATAAAATATATGCATCAAATGGGGTGAGGCATTTTGGCTGCAAGGTGTAGGGAAGCAATCAAAAATTCTAGGGAGAGTTACTCTTCCCATAGGGAGAGAACCGGTTCTCTTATGGGGACAACAGACTGCTGCTGAGTCCTAACTTCGCCCCAAAAGACACCTCGTTAGGGAAGTGTTGACTCAGCCCATTTATCATGGTCAGGTATTACGTTAGAGGCCGATGTGGGATTGGAGCACTGCCCGTAGCACAGCCTCCTCTCACCACGCTCCTAGCGTAAACTCTGAGCCAGCCCGTGGGGTCGTGGTGTATGGGGACAACAGACTGCTGCTGAGCCCTAACTTCGCCCCAAAAGACACCTCGTGAGGGAAGGGTTGACTCAGCCCATTTATCATGGTCAGGTATTATGTTGGAGACTGATGTGGGATTGAAACACTGCCCGTAGCACAGCCTCCTCTGGAGAGAACCCGTTCTCTCCCTATGGCGAGAGTAATATTCTCCCCATAAGGACTGGGTGAAGCAATTTTGGGGAGTGGACCGGTTCTCTCCCTATGGGTAAAGTAATACTCTCCCTATAAGGACTAGATGAAGCAATTTTAAACATACCAGGTGGGTTATTGTACGACATTTATCGACATTATTCTTTTTGGGAAAGTTAATGTTCAATGAATAGTGTCAAAAACGTGGTTTTGCTTTCAGCTTTGCTGAAATTATTGGACCACAGAAAACCGGTTTTCTTATTTAAGGCCGAAGTTAACCGTCCAATGAATATATATAGTGCCAAAAAACGTGTGCGCCTTTTTTCCTCTTGGCAGAAATTGGCTGCAAATTACTTGCAATAAATGAATGTACCCATGAGAAATAAATAGTAGGAAACTAACATTTTTCAAGGAATTTTTGCTGTTCTACTACTTGACCGAGTGTATTTAACTCTTGTTTTTGCATTTACAAATTACCTTTTCCTTTAGATCCTTGTATCAAATTATACAATATTATGTAAAATCTATAATTTTTGCTTGCTTTGAACTAATTCCACATGGTTTTTAAGTTTTGACAAACTAAATTTCAGTAGATAAATAGGATTATATTACCATGATGATAACAAATTTCATACACATTCAATCGAAAAGTAACATAAAACACGTGCAACGTACGTACGAAAACTAGTTTATTAAAAAGGGTAATGGCATATTTGTCATATTTATGGGATTAGGGACTTTGTATATCAATTTTTATAAGTTTTGGGACCCACATCATTAAAAAATGAATATGAACGCGTGATACAAAATGAAAAAGTTGGGGACACTATAAACAAAATTATGGTGCTTCATAAGTACCATATTTCATTGTATTGGATAAATCAAGAATTAATATGTGGATGTAAAAGACTCAAAGTTGCCAAAACACGGTTCTTGAACATTCGTGGTTCAAATTGTATTATAGTAGTCAAAAGGTTCGCTTTTCAAATTAGAAGTTACAGGTTCGAACCACATCCGCCTCTTTTTGAATTTCCCCCCTTCCCTATATCCCTTTGTATAAAAAAATAAAATGATTCTTGAACGTACACAGGGGTTTTTATGGGTTTTTGATTAGCATGTAGTACTCTACGGCTTTCTTGATGTACCAAAACTTTCTAAAAATGTAATAGATGTTAAGTACCATTTAAGGTATCCTAATATACACACACATACGCACATGTATATAAAAAGAAATTAGCCTACAATACCTTTGTACCACATTTTTTTTGTCAAAATTGTCTAAGTAAAGGTCATTTTAGACTTTTGATTATATGTTAGATAAATTTTGCGGTAATTTGTTTACTATATATATATATATCTTATCTTATGTTGGATGTATATCTTATCTTCTTAGATATTTGGATTGATTTATCTATATTCAAAGTTTTTGATTTTTTAATTCATAATTTTTTAATATATCCATTCACACACAGAGGAAAATTTTCAAAAATCTTCCAAAGATTTTTTAATGAAACGTCCTACCCCATATATATATATGCATACTAGATTTTCACCCGTGCATTGAAAGAGCATTATCAAAACAAATTATATGTAATAGTTAATATGTAAAATCGAATAACGTATGATTATATTCACTTGTCAACCTTTTATCTTATCGTGAACTGATACTTGTTATATTAAAATGGATATGAAATGAAATTACGAGATCCCAGGAAATAAAGTAAACGTGATCTCAGTAAATAAAATATTTTGTTTTGCTTAGTAATTATATTATAATAAACATTTTAGAAACTTTAAAATGTTAATTATAAACTATTTGCTAAAAACTATTTTATTTAATTATTATTGAGTGAATATATTAAAATATTCTGAAACATTTAAATAAAGTCTGTATGATGTGAATAAAAAATTGTTAAATAATTACAAAATAGATAACCTAATAAATACTTGGTATAAATCAATCTAATTTCTTTAAGGAAAGTTTTCAAAATAAGTGATTATAATAAGATGATGAATACAACTATCTAAAATAAAATAATTATGTTTGACAAATGATAAGATAATTGATAATAATATACAAGAATTATCTAAATTATCTCTAATTTTTATTTGATTAAAATCTATTTATGAGAATAGTAAACTAATAAGACGTGACACAAGTAGACCGCAAAAGCAATTAAAAATGATTAAAAAATAAACTATTATATAAATAACACCCTCATTTACTTGATTTCGTTTCAAAATCCAAATACTTTTAATGGATATTTGGTATTCCTAATTTAAGTTTTTGAATATAAGCAAGCATAAATGTATGAAGTCACCCATTAAATATAAGTATGCATACATTAATCAATATTTAGAATCGGAGTAATCAATTTTATTTCATATTTTTAATGTGATCCATATTTTTTAACAATTTCTCTTTAAAAATTGAATTTGAGTTACTTAATCTATAATGTTATATTTTCTCGAATTAAAATATTTAGTAAAATAACTAAATTGAAAACAAAAGAATTATAAAAGACGACATAAAATATTAAATTCAAAGAAAAATGATATATAGAAATAAGCAAAACAGAGAGCTTCCAATCTCAGAAATTTTTTCTATCTAAAAAATTAAATCACATCCGTCGATCAGCAATTTTAAATGAAATCAGATTACCAAAAAATCAAAATCTTGTCTTGAAGATAGAAGATAAAGGAAAATTGAAATCAGAACAAACAAATCTAATCAACTCAAATTAAATCATAACAGTAAAGATATAGATGACAATAAGTATTGCCATAACAAATCTCTAAAATATCCCCCCAAAGTGCAGTTTTGGTGGGAAAATTTCGGTACAACTGTACCGTAGACTACTTTCATTATATATATATATATATATCTTATCTAGGAAGTATTTCTTAATTTGAAATCTAAAATTTACTTTTTAGTTGATGTGTTAATTTTTTAATAATTTTTTATATGCTTTTAAATCGAGCCGTTATTAGGTAACTTCTTTTGTATATAAAAAATACATGCATAAATATGGTTTAACTAATTTTTCATGGTTTAAAAAATTCTCATTACGGTATAGTCATAGAGAAAAAACAAAATGCCCAGTCAAGATCTGATTTGCTGTACCCATTACTCTATCTATCAAAATTTTTTTTGTCCTATCCCCACACATATCCTACTTAAATGGGGTAGGGGCTAGGGATGAGCCAATGCGTATAATTACCAATTTATATATCTCTATTATTTTTATTTTTTTACTTAATGAATAATATTATAAACACGAGGTATCCCTAAGATGGAATTACAATTGCAACTAAAATTATTAAACTTTCTTGATAAGTTTCATTATCTTTTTATTTTTCAGACCATAAAAGTTTTTGTAATTATTTTTGTTTTTAGCAAGATATGGGTAAAATATGATAATTAATCTTCCCCGGGCTTATTTTCTTTGCTTTATCCCTGACCTAATTCCCCATTTAGTCAGATACTCTCCATCTCATTAGAATCAGGTACCCGCAAGTATTGGATTTGACTAGTTTTTTTTACCATACTTACTGAGTTCACTTAATAGCATTATGTATAAAATAAAATGTAATAACTAGTGGTTAACAATGAAATAATTGAAATATTATAATGTGACTAATTATACCTTACTTAAAATTTCATACTAATATTAAGATATATTTCGATTTGGTGTCTTCCCATGCAATAATTGTCTTATAATGAGTTTCTCTCTCTCTCTCTCTCTCTCTCTCTCTTTTCATATATATCCATTTTGGTTGTTTTAATCTTTAAAAACAAATTAAAAAATAAATAAACTGTGGCTTAAAAACATTCCTCTATATTTACACAAAATTCTTAAAAATCTATTTTACATGCACACATAAAAGGCATATATTTTTCACACATTACGTCACTTAAAAATCAACTATTCCAATTTTGTCAACTCATTTTGTAAAGGCTTAATTTGTAGCAAATGGGAAGAGGGGAGGGAGGGATTCACCTCCATTTTTGGCTGTTTGAAACGGCCGCTGGAATGCTGTTGTTTCTGGCGGCCAATCTTGGGAGGAGGAGCGTGGGATAGGGGTGGGGTGGGTGTGGATTTTCTCTCTTTTTTTAATTATTTTATTATTTTTAATTTTTTTTTAAATTTAAAAAGTCAAGGGGTATAACGGTTATTTTATTGAAAAAATAATAAAATAGTGACAAAAAGGACATATCGTGCGTATTTATAAAATGTTGAAAACCTAGTCGATTCTTAACTCAAAAGTTGGGAACCTTTTGTGAAATTAACTCTTTTGTAAACATACTTTTCCAATGGGGTGTTTGATTCTTTTTATCAAAACACTTTATAATTTTACCTACTACTGATTTGACAACTTTTCATTTATAACCATAAATTTTAAATTTTTATGAAATCTACACCAACATTTCACATCATTATAATTTCTCTTATAATTTAATTTTAATAAATAACTTCAAACAGCTAGGGGTTGACAATGGGTCGGGTTCACGGTGGATTGGGTCCGCCCCTCCCTGACCTGTGAAAATTTCTTCTCATCCCGCCGCGCCCTATGGCCTGCCAAAATTCAGGGTGGGATGGATTGGGTCAGGGTTTTTGCCCTATTTACTGACCCATTTAGATTTTTCATATATTTTTTATTTTTTTCCATGTATTTTTTATTTTTTTCATATTTTTTAATTGTTTTAATTTAAACAAGGCGGGGCAGTTTGGGTCGATCATGACCGCCTAGCCCCTCGACCTGATTTGTCCCAAATGCGAGGTAAAAAAAAATTTGCCCCTTCAGATCAGAGCCCTACGGATTTACAGTTGGGTCGGTTTAAATTACCATTCCTACAAACAGCCACTAAAAAATGTGTACAAACTCTCTTTCAACCTAAAAGCATCAGCAGCCTACTTTCAAAGCATGCTGCTGCAACATTTTTTGGGAGGCAAAAGATGGACCCTAATTATGGACTAGCCTATGTAGGACCAACGAGCCACGCGGGCTAGGCCGAGTTCGTGCTTGGCCCCAATTTGGGCTTGGCCCAAGCCAATTGATCATGCCAAGTCACTTCTTATCCTTAGAGCATTTACATTGATGTTATTACATTTAGATATCTATGTAAGTAATAAAGTGTATTTTAAATTGTTAATAATATATATGCAAGTAAAATTTAAAAACTATTGAAGTGTTGTATTACGTGTGTTGAAAAATCACTAAAATCCACTCAAGTTTAAGTCGGCTTTATTATTGTCAAAAGTTATTGTTCAAATTTTATTCAATAAATAAGAAAGAATTTTTCAAAAATATTAAATTGTAATACGACGCTCTTCCGATCTGTTAAAATTGACAACTAATCAAAAAAAGGATTAATTTAACAAACTCGTCAATGCCATTAATGTAGGTACTTTATTGAGTTGTTAACTAATAAATTCACTAACTATACACTACCAGTGTGGACGTTCTTAGTTATTTCTATCTGCATTTCAAGTAACTATAATCTTTGATAATTATTACTTTTTCCAAAATGAGAAAAGACTAAGTATGCCAAAAGTAGTATTTGCATTATAAAAATAAAGGATGAAGTTAAGTTTGATTCGAATGAAAAGGAAACGGAAAGGTATCTTGGTAGTACATGCATATATAAAAAGAGGTGTTAAGGTAAAAAGAATTAAAGGAAAAAAAGTCAATTTGTATTTTACTGTAGAATTTTATGAATTTAAGTAATTAATATTTAATATATTCATTTCTATTATTTAATCGAGACTATTAATTTATCTAATATTTATCAATCGAATTTTTATTTTACTTTTTAGAATAGCTGCTATAAACATTTCATTTTTTCTCTTAAGAAGACGCACCAAAGAAAAGGAAAAGAGAGTTCAATCTTTTCCCTCGGTGTATGTGGGGGCACGCTATATGGTTGTGGTTTCTCATACGGCATGCCCGGCGCTGGACCTATGATTAATAGGGCATTAAGTGATGTTTCAAAAATGGGCCCCTGCAATGTGTCTTTTTTATTTAAACATTTAATTAAAATAGAGTAGAAAATCCAACAATACTAACTATTATTCAATAATAAAAATGAAATAACTAGTTTATTGAACAAAAAGAAAGTTAAGCAACACTTCACCGATCAAGAAACTTGCAAGTGTCACCTTCCAATCTAAATAAGAAAACGAACATGATCGATGCTAGAACTTGGAATACTAAAGGAACAAACTCAAAAAGACATAGAGTCTAAGTAGCGCAATCTCAAATTTCAGAATTTTGAGGCTGGGTTTTTGTGTTTCACACATTTGGGCAGCAAGAATTGAAAAAAAAAAAATTGAATTCCATAAAATTGGGTCCCCAAAATTTTGGGCCCTAAGCAAAGGCATGCTATGCCTATGGCCAAGTCCGGCCTTAGACGTGCCTTGATACACGTCACAGAATCGTATACCACTATATAATACTATATATATGCACACTAGTATATTACCCGTGCGTTGCACAGGACCAAAAAAGACTATTTTCTGTAAAAAATGATTTAATCATAAATTATATATTTTCTAACCATTGATACTATAACGAAATCGGTTGATGGATGATGAATTAATATAAAAGTAGAATGAATATACTCGATGAATATGTAAAAGAAGTTTTAATAAATGACATTAAGGTTACAGTTAATAAAAATTTACATTTTAATTTTAAATGCAAATCTAATTCACTCTAAATTTCAAAAAACCTCTTTGAAAACTACCTTAGTTATGAACTTTCTCTCAGCAAGGTCGTTGTCACAAATCACATTCTTCAGTCCTTTGTGATTTGTAACTTTGGAGAATGCTACATAAAATTGTTCGTGATTAAATACTGGCTTTTTCAAAAGAAGTCCAATATTGGCAAGTGATTGGCCTTAACTTTTGTTTATAGTCATTGCATAAGAAACAGTGCTCGGAAACTGCCTCCGCTGAAATTTAAAAGGCAACCTAGTGTCAGACGGTGTCGTTGTCATCCTTGGGATCAATGTCAATGTCAAAGCCTTCAACTCATCTGACCCTTTACTCGACTCATTATTTTGAAGTATCATTTTCTTAGTTAAATTTCGAACCTTGCAATCATTCCATAAATACGATGAATTACCCGTGTGTTGCACAAGATCAGAAAAAGTAATCTTTTCTAAAACACTTTATTTATCAATTTTAGACACTTGCATAGATATTGTGAAGTATACTTTAAAACCCAAACCCAGTGGGGGCCCACCCCCTTAAGAATGAGTGCAAACAGGGCGTCTGCTCACACCCCGAATGCTTAGCAGGGAGGGACGGTTTTGCTTGCCGAGCCCTAAAACTCGTTTTATTAAAAATAGTTTATTGTCATTTAATTTAAAAAACCACAAGTAATTTGTATTGCCGTGACCTAAAACCTATAACCTTTTATGTGATCGCACAGGGTCTCAGCTTTTTAAAGACACTAATATATATATATATATATATATTTTATATAGGGGTGTAACATTAAAAGTTTTAGATTTTTTATTTGTCAAAAAGTTAAACGTTATTGAGACACATTTTTTAAAAATAGTTTTGTAAAAGTTATTCAACTAAAAATTAGAATGAATTTTATTATTTAAAAAAATAAACAAGGCCTGTATTTGAAATTTAGATTTACATGATCAAAACTTAAAAGCAAAATATCATACCACTAAGTCAAAAATTTAAAAAGGAAAAAAAATGAAACGGGCAGCAAAAAAAAATGATGCTTTTATATGTGAAATAGATTTGTTTTAAATGAAGTCCTTCGTTAAATGAAAGGGCACCATTTTAAATTGTTAAATAAGGCACTCAAAATTTCAGGGACATCCCTGATTAAGTTAAATAGAATTTGGTCAGGAACTAATTAATAACGTGTATGTTCATTTAGTTTCCAAGAAATGAAATACAAAAGTATGAAACTTAAACCATGTTTTCATTAGTTTTCAATAACAAATTTGTAAATACAAAAAAGAATAGCCATAAGTTTTTCTAAAGCATAAATATTGCTCTATCTGTCCTATAAAAATTGTCTCATATCATTCTTTATATAATTTAAGAAAGTTCAATTAATATTTTTAGAAATAGAATTTATGAATATTTTTCCTAATATACACTTCATTTAATTGTTATTCAACTTTATTAGTTCTTGTTTGTTAATATCCATACATACAAAATAAGGGCATATAAGAAAATTAGAAAACTAATTAACTAAAGTGGACAATAATTTGAGACAGAAAAATGAAACTGGGACCATTTTTATGGGAGGGGTGAATAATAATTCTTTGAAAAAAATGGCATGTTATTAAAAAATCAATATATAGAAGTATCAATGCAAAAAATAAATAACAAATGCAACTTAATTTATGACACATTATATTGTGAAGATGGCGTCATGTATTATGATATACATAAATATGCCAATTTATTTAAAATATGAATCATTCAACGCCATTTTTAAAACATGCTGACTATATGTTGAATTCAAATTAGTTCAAGAGCTAATTAATAAGGGGTGTTTTTCTTAGTTTTCAAAGCATAAAATACAAAGATAGAAAAAATGTTTTCAAAAAATAATTCTAAATCCAAAAAAGAAATTAACCATAAATTTTGGTGGAACATAAATAATAATAAATTAAAAAAATTCTTTCAAAAAAATAAAAAATAAGAAAACTCAAAAAAATGAATAAAAAACTTAAAAAAAAAAGGCTGTCGTGGGCGAACGGCTGCCTCACAGCCTTTAAGTTATTATTTATTTATTTCTTTTGGAAGGAATTAATAGTCATTATTTGAATTGCCTTGGAAATGAAAAATGGTTATAAGTTGCCAATTAATACCCAGTTGGTCACAATGCTTTCCATGCAATTTTTTGCTACCCAAGATAAAAAAAATTGCCAGATTTGACAAGTAAAATTTTCCTGCCCAAAACCTAAAATAGATTATTCCATTTTAAAATATATAAATAGATGGTGTTAAATCGAGGTTACACATTCTGTCTCCAGATCATTCTTCTGTTATATTTCTGTTTAGTGTGTGTTACTTTCTTAAATTGTCAAGGCAAGTGTTAATTAAATAAAAGAAAAAGGACAGAAAATCCGTCAATAAAAAGAAAAAGAAAAGAAATTACTTTATTTTCTTCTACTACCTCTTTTTTCTTTTAATTAAATCGGGGCTACACATTCTGTCTCCAAGTCATTCTTCCAGTATATTTCTATTTAGTGAGTTAATTTCATAAATTGTCCAGGCAAGTGTTAAATAAATAAAAAAAAGGAAAGAAAGTCCGCCCAAAAAAAAAAAAAGAAAAGAAAAGAAATGTAAGAAGGATATATGGGAGGGGAGAAACTGAAACCTCCATCTCGAAATGTTAAGCATCTTATCTACTAGGCCACAATTCAACAAAAATGTTCACCCACTCACTGGTGGGTGAACTTACACCGCCCCCATCTATATGCACCGCCCTCATGTAGGCGAGGAGCGGTGTATTATATGGGCCAATCACCGCCCCTATAAAGGGGGGCGGTGTAAGTTCACTCACCAGTGGTGGGTGAATTGGGTGAACCAATCACAACCTCCTATGTAGGTGAGGGGCAGTGTAATTCACCCATCAGTGAGTGGGTGAACGGGACTACACAATTAAAGCTACACAATTATTTTAACTTTTTCTAATGTAATAGTAATTTTGGAAAGTAAATATATATCATATTTAAAAAGCCAAGCAAAGCCGGTCCGATCTGGAATTTTGGCACTTCCATGAGCACGAGAAATGTAACGTGGTTCTTTCTTCCTCTCCATTTTGGTGACATTTGCCACTCCCCATTTCTATTTCAAAATTTCATCTTACGTTCCTTCCCATTCCTGTGCTCCTCCACCAATCTCACCAGCCTCCCAAATCCTGCCGGAATTTCTTCTCCGTTTCCTCTCTTGGAGGAGGGAATTTCATGATTGTGCGCCATGAACGATAGTGTTTCTACGGGTTTGGACCCCCTTTCTGTCTGCAATTATTTCAATCAGATCAACTCAAGAGGCATATTGTTCGGAGATCAACCTCTGCGTTTCTCCGTCCCCTCCTTCTTGCTGCAATGGTCCCTCATCTCAGTCGTTACTTATTTCATTCAATTCCTTCTCAAACCCGTCGGCCAGCCGCTGATTGTTGCTCACATTCTTGTAAGGATTCTTCCTCGTTCCAGACTCGTTTCTAAATCAAGGGTTAATAGATATTCTATGATTATGCATTGCCCTGCTTTGGAATTTGACCTGGCAAACTAAAAAAAAAAAAAAAAATTATTTGCAAATTAAGGTTAAGGGATGCAGGTTTTAATTTTTCTTTTAGAAAAAATCTTGACCTAGTGATTAATTTCTGGTTAATCTACATATTGGTAGTAAAAATTGATCATGTATAATTGTGTATGTATCTGCTGATTGCTGCTGTTTGGTATTTAAAATTGAGCAGGGTGGCATTATATTAGGTCCTTCAGTCCTGGGCCAAAGCACGGGGTTCTTGGAGCAAGTATTTCCGAGTAAATCTAGACTGGTGCTTGATACATTGTCGATTTTTGGTTTTGTGCTCTTCATTTTCCTAATTGGTGTGAAAATAGATCCCTCAATGGTTTTAAGATCTGGTAAAAAGTCACTGGCTTTAGGAATCTTAGGCTTCTTTCTTCCTTTTGGACTTGCCGCTTTTGCTGCATTTCTCCTGGACAAATTTTCAGCCCTAGATAATGACATTTCAAGGGCACTTCCTCAGGTAGTAGCCATGCAATCAATGACAGCATTTCCAGTTATTTCTTGCTTCCTTGATGAGCTCCAGATTCTTAATTCGGATTTAGGACGGTTAGCCTCCTCTTCTTCTGTTATATGTGATGTCTGCCTTTGGTCTATCGTGCTTATGAAGTCTGCAATAGATCTTGCCAGTACGGCATCACTTCAAATAATCATCGGATCCTTTCTATCAAGCTTTCTATTCATCATTTTTGTTATATACTTATTTCGCCCAGCAGCTCTGTGGGTAGTGAGAAATACTCGAGAAGGGAAACCCGTGAAGGAGAAATACGTTTTTATAACCCTTGTTGGAGTAATGGGTTCTGGATTTATCGGTGAAGCTATTGGTTTGCATGCCACTATTGCGTCCTTACTTCTTGGTTTGGTTATCCCAGATGGACCACCACTAGGAGCTGCGTTAGTGGAGACGCTTGATTGCTTTATTTCTATCCTCATGCCACTATTTTTCGCTATCTGCGGACTAGAAATGGATGTTTTTGCCATACAGAATTTGAAAAATGTGGGCATCCTGCAGTTGATTATATTTGTTGCTTTTGTTGGGAAGATTATGGGGATAATGTTGCCCCTTATCTACTGGAGGATGCCATTTAGAGATGCTCTTTCTGTAGGTTTGATCATGAACACCAAAGGCATTTTTGAAATTGCCGTCCTGAGTGATCTTAGAAAACAGGACGTAAGTCTTCTGACACCCACCTTCAGCATTTCTAATCATCTCCTCGCTGGCATTTGCATCCAAATTCACTTAGGGGAAAAGGAATGTGTTTCATTTTTCTACTACTAGACGTGTGCTCTTCCGATCTTTTAATTTACTCGTGAATGCAGATCATGACTGGGGAAATTTATACTGTTATGGTAATCTCTGTAGTCACTATAACAGGAGTAATCTCGCCGATTGTGAAGATTCTTTATGATCCTTCAAAGAAGTTTGTTGCTTACAAGAGACGGACGATCCTACATTGCAGAAGCAATGATGAACTTCGAATACTTGCGTGTGTACACTGCCAAGAAAATGTACACTCCATCATCAGCCTCCTTCAAGTTTCGAATCCCACAAAAACTAGTCCTATTAATTTGGACATCGTACACCTTGTTAAGCTGATGGCTCGTTCCTCTTCTTTACTTGTTGCTCATAGGCAACAAGGCAGGCCTTCTACGAACGCCACTGAATCTGAGCGTATTTTCAATATATTCAAAAAGTTTGAGCAGAAGGATCCTGGATTGTGCTTTGTACATTGCTACAAGGCAATCTCTCCTTATTTGACAATGCACAACGACGTTTGCTCCATAGCTTTAGAAAAAAGAACCATTCTTATATTACTTCCATTTCGCAAGCTATGCGCATATGAAGAGAGGATCAAATCTTCCTATGCATATCGACATTTGAATAAAAATGTACTTCAAAGGGCTCCTTGTTCTATTGGAATTCTGATTGACAACGGAAGTTTCAAGACTTCCCGTCATTCAGTGGCACAATCTTCATTGTTTCAAATATCTGTACTATTCTTTGGGGGTGCGGATGATCGAGAAGCGCTTGCATATGCACTACGAATATCAGAACATTCCAGTGTAAAGGTAACTTTGATACGATTTATAAACTCTGGTCCAGGTGATATTGTTCAGGGTACCGAAAGAAGTAAAATGCTTGATTCTGAAATCTTGGGCCGCTTCAAGTTGAGAACATATGGCACTGAGGAGGTGGGGTATGAAGAAAAAATGGTGGCAAGTGGGAAGGACGTGATCAAGGTTGTCAAATCAGCTGGAGATGCTTACAACCTTGTAATGGTAGGCAGACGCCACGGAGATTCCCAAATTTTTGTCCAACTAGCTAAGTGGAATGAGCGTGGCGAGTTAGGATCAATAGGAGAACTACTTGCAGACGTAGAATATAGAGGCAATGCTTCAGTTTTGGTGGTGCAACAACAGAATAAAGTATGGGGACTTAAGGATCCTGAGGAATCAACTCATTTAAGAAGAATCAAGATATAGGCTCATTCAGGTCCAACTACAAGGAAAGATTTCTGTTGCTTCTACCCTTCAACTACAGATTGCGATGACCCAAATCTTGTAGTGTGTACAAACTTCCATTAACTCCTCAATGACATTCTTTTTGTAAATTTTTGGTTTCTGTTAGAGAAGTACTTAGTGTACCATTGCCATTCAACAATGTACAATCTTTTAGTTGTGTGGGAGTTTAATCAGCCCTTTGTATGTTCATCAGCATTGCCTACAAATGCAAAATTATAAAGCCAATGTCATTGCTCCATTTTTTTTTTTGGTAGGAGAAAATGATTCTTCTTTTTAGAGAATGTGGAATTAAAAGTGAAAGAAGATTTATTTAATTTAATATAAGATAAAAAAAGATAATGTTCTTAAAGAAAATGATTTTACAGTAAAGTAATGCACTAGATTGGGTTAATGAACTATATCTCCTATATGTACGCAGTTGATAGGAGACATGCTGCACCCTGCCCATGTTGAGAAAAGTTGTTTACTTGTTCTGCTGTCTTTATAATATCCATTCCTATTGGAGAAACCTTACTGGTTCCTAAATTTTATACGGTATGACATTATGTGGATAGGGACCGTCTTTCTAACTTAACATCACGAACTCCACCACTCTAAAAATATAATTGTATTATTATGGTTAGTAAAAAATGAATAACTAACGTCTAAAGAATTTTTATTTAAAAAAAATACTATAAAGGGATTGTAGGTGGAAATCGAACCCTTCATAAAGAATTTATGATTTAACGAAAATGTTAATAGTCCATGTGGATCTTGGCTACAATGAAGTTTTTCACATACCCCATTTTCTGTGTGCGTGTGTGAGAGAGAGAGAGCGCGCAATGCCGGGGTGAGTGGTGAAAAGAGTTACAAAGACAAAAGCTTGTTTCTTGGATGGTAATTCTTCTTGTATGGCTAGTTTCAATGCGAAGCAAGAAAAGTGCAACTCTTGAGGTAAACAATCTCCCCCTTTGCCTCCCTTTCTTCTTTTCTTTCCCTTTTTCCGGTTACCATTTTTCATCGTAAATAAATGTAATTTTTGTGTTGCTCCCCTCTCTTTTACCTCATTTTCTTTAAAATTTATTAATTTCACCATCTTCATGCTTTTTCTTCATCTGGGCTTTTGGAATTTCTCAGATTTTACCCAGAGTAACTGATCAAAAATGGCAAAAAGAATTTCATCTTCTGTGGGTTATGTTCAAGGACCAATAAAGGATGAGATATTGGTGTGCCAATATACACACATGATCAATGCCCAAGGGTGTCTATGGTTTGGAGGAAATCCTTTTGATTTTACTTTACCAGTTTTTTTTTTTTGTTACAATTAGTTGTTATTACAAGTGTTGCTAGTACAACTTGCTTAATTCTTAGGTCTCTTAAAAAAAGTATGGTCAGTGCACAACTTATCGTAAGCCCCTCCCTCTGTAGGTATTTCTGCTTAATGCTTTCCATATTTGATGCATTTAAGCTTCTCATTTATACACAATGCAAAGTTATTGGTCATTATGCTTGTTTATAGGGGGAAAAAGGGTAAAGAATTTGGCAAGTATAGCCTTGAAGGGGACGAAAATCGTGCAAATTGAATCATGAAGGCAGTAAGAAATTGTTGAGAACAAATGAGCAATGTTAATATTCATCTTGATTTTAGGAAGTTGACGTTGATTCTGATGTGTTGATTTTGAATAACAGACCGGCATCTTGTTGGGTCACTCCCTTCTGGGAAACCTTCGAGTTTATGTGGAGCAGATATTTCCTCCAGGAGGGAGATTGATACTTGAAACATTTGCAGACGTTGGTTTCATGTTTCATATTTTTATATCAGGAGCGAATATTGATATAACAGTAGTGAAGAGAGCAAGAAATAATGCAGTAGTAATTGGTGCCACATGTTTTTTTCTGGCTCTAGCGATCAGGTTTTTGGCCATTCTCATTGTACCTCGCTTAGGGATGCTAGACGAGTTGTCAGAGACTTCTCTACCTCTTCTTGCAATGATAAATGCAATCACTTCATTTCCCGTAATAACAAGCCTCCTCAGTGATCTCAACATTCTGAATTCTGAGATTGGAAGGATTGCTACTTTGGCATCATTAGTTAGTGACATGTGCCATTATTTAGTGTCTGTACTTGTTAGTATGATGGGGATGACATTCACTTCTAAATCTAGCATCTTCTGGTCCTTCGTCTGGGGAACTTGCTTTCTGATCATCATTGTATTTGTGATTCGTCCTGTGATTATACACTTAGCTAAGCATATACCCAAAGGACAGCAAATGAAGGAAGCCCATTTCATACTTTTTGTTGTTGTAGTTCTGCCATGTGGATTTGTTGCTGAGTGTCTTGGCCATCCTGCTGCATTTGGAGCTTTCATTTTAGGGATTGCCCTACCCCACGGACCGCCTATGGGATCTTCTTTGGTTTATGAGCTTGAAATAATCAATAGTGGAATGCTTTTCCGGCCAAGTTTGCACTCAATGGTTTAACTCTGGACATTTTATCTATCGAAAAAGGAAACGATGGAGCCATCTTTGCCTCTGTTATTTTATTTAGTTATGCAGGAAAGTTCACCGGTACCTTAATTCCTGCACTCTATTACCGAATTCCTTTCAGGGACGCTGTCTCCCTTTCTCTCATCATGTGCTGTAGGGGCATTGTTGAAGCTATTATATACATTAGGATGAAAGAGGACGGGGTCAGTTTACTTTCTTTCTTGAACCACATGGTAAATTCATCTGTTTCAGCATCTGTGGTACACATCTGCAGAGGCAAGACATTAAGGCCGCGCTATTTGTGTGAAAACATCAAGTGCCTCTGCTCATTAATTAATGACTAAGTGTTAGAGAAATGAAGACCAATTGTCAAATGATTGATTCCCTTCAAAATCATGCATGTGGATACTGGCCTTATTAATTCTTACTTGGTCATGTACAGATCATAAACAATCAAGCATATGCCCTTCTGTTAATCTCAATGCTGATCGTAATAGGAATTGCAAGACCGTTAATCTGGCACCTCTATGACCCATCAGCAAGCTACTTCAATCATAAAACGAGTAGCATTCTGTGCTCAGATCCTTCTGATGAGCTCCAGATGCTTGTCTGAGTTCACAGCGAAGATAATGTCCCTACTCTTATAAGTCTCCTTGAAGCCTCAACCCCTCCAAGGAAAAGGCCTATTGCTGTTTCCATCTTGAATTTAACGGAGCTTAAAGGAAGAGCAACAGCCGTGCTTGAGCCGAGTACAAGTAAAAGCAAAAGGCTCACCACCTGGTCAGAACAAATTGCCAATATTTTCGACATGTTTGCAGAGCGAAATCATGGTTATGTGTACGTCCAATACTTCAACTCGATTGCACCATATGCCAGCATGCATGACGACATATGCACAATCGCACTGGAAGAAAACGTCAGCACTGTGATTATGCCCTTCCACAAACAGTGGTCTATTGATGGAAAAGTGGGAGCCAACTAGCCTTCAATCAGAATGGTAAACCAAAATGTCATACATAAAAGCACCATTTTCTGTGGGAATCCTTGTTGACCGTGGACAGGTAGGCGGACGAAGGCATTCGGTTTTGACAGGCCATTCCATGTCCCAAATCACAATGCGATTTATTGGGGCTGCAGACGACTATGAAGCTTTGGCATATATCAGTCGTCTAATTGAAAATGCAACTCACTTTTGTGTCGCTTAGGCCATGGGATCACATCAAGTATGAAGACAACACAAAGAAGACCCTTGATATAAAGTTAGTTAACCAATTCCGGTCCAATACCATCAGAAATACAAGGATCAAATACAAAGAAGAAATGGTAAGCGACGCAGTAGGAACCACAAAGGTGATCAGATCGATTGATCAAGGTTGTGATTTGTGCATAGTCGGTAAGTACCATGATCCTTATTCAAAGCTTTTACAAGGTTTGAATGACTGGAATGAGTGTCCTGAACTTGGGCTCATTGGAGATGTGTTAGCCATGTCTGATTATCGATTTTCAGTGCTGGTAATGCAACAACCCCATGAATCTGATTTTGCTCAACAAAATTCTCTTCAGACAGTTTCTTGTAATTATAGTTCATCAGGTCACCCCGAATACTAATTGTATGAAGTTTGAAGAAGATCAGATAGTTTAAGACTGTTCAGATAGGAACATTGTATAAAAGTAAGACTCTACATGTTTTCAGATAGATGATCATGTATATGAAAAATGTTTATATATTTCGATAGGGGGCCTAATCCCTCGTCATGTTGCTAGCATTAGGAGGGATTAGG
>CAVNYN010204754.1:0-18833 GCA_963692815.1 Nyctanthes arbor-tristis
TTGTGTTTTTCTTTTAAAACCCCCCCCCCCCCCCCCAAAAAAAAAAAAAAAAAATGGTTGTATGTATTTTTTTCATTTATTTAAATCTGGGCATTGTTTTATTATTTTCGGGTTAATTTCAAATATGTCTTGTTTGATCCATTTCCCCCAATTTTAAACCGGACCCCACCGGAAAAACCCAGATTTCCCGAGCCTAGCCCCATAACCTCTCTCCCTTCGAACGAACAGCAACAGTACCCCCTTCGTCCATCTTCGGTCGCCGGTGGAGTCAGCCGGCGCCGGAACCCCGAATCCCTTTTCCAACCCCAATTTCGGTCGAACCCAACCTCACCTCTCTCTCTATCTCCCCCCCAGACGGTAGAAACCCATCCCTCAAAACCCACGTTTCGCGCCGGTGAGTACCTGCTTTCTCCGGGGTGTTGGCTGAGCCTGTTGAAGGTAAGCTAAGCTCCTTTGAATCAGAATGGCTTTTACTTACAAACATTCATGTTTTACTTACTTTGATCGGTATTACATGACAATATCCATTCCAGCTATCAATTCATCGAAAATATAGTATCATATAGCTGATTAAATTTGTCAAATGCAGCGTTAATTTTTTGGAAGCGTCCTTTAATTTTTCTCTTATGTTAATGGAAATAATCATATTTCACATTTTTACTTACTTTGATCTGCCATCAAATCTTGTTGCTACTGAGTGAAAGCTCTATCATTAGATTTTGGTCATTTAGTTGGGGAAAGGATTCTCAGTTGCTAATGAACCTTCTCTGTTATGTGGTTTTGTATTATATAAATAAGTAATAGTGCTACCATCACCTATAGATGAAATTGGGGATGAAAAATGTGTGGAACTGGACACTGTGATGTACAATGGCTGAAAATACTCCTACTTTGTTTACGCTTTACTTATTTTTTCAGGATCTGGTGCTATATTTTTAGTTCCTGGCCTTACAGAATTTTTTAACTCCCCAGTGGTTCTTGCTTTTGTAGAATGCTGAGATTGATATAATTGTTGAGAAATTTGGCGGCCTTGAAACTTACCAACTTACAATGAACACTTTAAGAATTTTTCATTCCTACTGTCTTCTATAAATTTATGAGAATTGTTTTGTCCCGTGTTATCGTTTAAGATAAATCATTGAAAGTGCTATAGTTCGTTGCCTAATCATGCCAATTTAAAGAGACAATTTTTTTTTTTAAAATTTGCACTAGAAGTTTAAAGCATAAATTAATTCCCAAAGACGGATGCAACAATGCATGGATGATGGTGCATCCTTGCTAATTAGTCGTATACATGATCTGACGATATTCTTAGTTTTTTTCATTACAGAAAGGAAAGAAATAAGCATTCATCGACAACTGTTAGTTTGCCATGGAAGCCGAAGCCTTCCTCAAGCAGACGCCACCTGCGCTAGCTGATGAAGCCGAACCCTCTTCTCAACAGCCACCACTTGTTCCAGAGAATGGAGATGAACCTTCCCCTGAGCAGCAGCTAGCTCCTTCAATGGTTGAAGGTAAATTGAGTCAGTTGCTCTCGGTGTTGCTCTTTAATCTGTTTTAACTTGGAATATGATTGTTTATATCCCATAACGATGGTTGATGTGACTGTATTGCAAATGTGATCATACTCTTTGCTCAATGACAGTGTCGGGAGCTGTGCGTGAATGCCAGTCTTGTACACCGGTCACGGAAACTGGTGCCACCATGACTATTGGACATGAGTTTGAGACAGCAGAGGCTGCACTTGCATGGTACAACGACTATGCGAAGAAGGTGGGGTTTAGCACAAAAATCAGCAATAGTAGAAAAAACTCGTCTGGAGTTGTTTCTTGGAAGTCATTTGCTTGTAGTAAGGAGGGGAAGACGAATGAGTCATACCGGAAGAAGCACAAAGATGCATTTGAGCGAGGGATTGAAAGAAGACGCATTGAGACCAGGTGCCGGTGTCAGGCCAGAATGAATATTTCAAGGAAGCAGACAGGTGATGGGTGGACAGTTACATTATTTGAGGGCCGTCATAACCATGATTTAGCTACCCCTAGCAAAGTACACATGTTACGGTCACACCGGAAAGTTTCAGCCGCCAAAAAAAATCTTGTGCAGGAGTCCCCTGATGCCAACATTCCGACATATACGTTGATGTTGAATGATGTTGAAGGTTCTTCATCGATGGATGGTTCGGATAAGGACATTTACAATTATGAAGGGGCTTTGAAAGCTGTAATTGACAGGTGTGATGCACAGTCTACGATTCATTATTTTGAGACACAGAAGGAGAAGAATGATGATTTTTTCTACTGCTATGACACTGCTAGCGACAGTACCCTTACAAGATATTTTTGGGCTGACAGTGATTCTAGGAACTCGTATGCATTTTTTGGAGATGTCGTTGTTTTTTGCACCACCTCTAACACAAACAAGTACGGCTGGTATTTGGCCACCTTTGTCGGGGTTAACCATCATCGGCAGACTACCGTTTTTGGGTGTGGATTGATAAGTAAGCAGACGACAGAATCATTTGTGTGGCTCTTCTCAAAGTTTGTGGAAGCTATGACGCTTCATGCACGCCCAAGAGTCATTATTACACATCAGGACACTGCGATCACACTGGCAGTTGCTCAGGTGTTTCCCGACACAGCCCATTATCATTGTCTATGGCACATCCTTGAGAAGTTTCCTTTGAAGATAAATGTTGCACTACACGAGCATTTGCATCGTGACCTGGTTGAGATTATTATGGAGTCCAAGACACCAGAGGAGTTTGACCGTCGGTGGACAGAGAAAACAATGCTTCCTGAGTTGGTAGAAAACACTTGGTTTTCTGAGATCTATTCTATTCGAGACAAATGGGTGCCCGCGTATGTGAAGCCGGTGTTCTCGGCCGGGATGTTGAACAATCAAGGGGTTGAAAGTAATCATTCCATTTTCAATAATTATGTGGACAAGAAGTGCTCATTAAACGAAGTAGTCACTCGCATTACTCGAGTCGTCGTTCACCAGCGGCGTCGCGAGTTGGAGGCTAACCATCATGACTTGAATGAAACTCCAAGCACTTCTACGGAATACGAAATGGAGAAGCAGATGGCTGAGAAATTCACGAAGACTGTGTTCCAATTGTTCCAATTAGAGTTTGTGCAGTGTGCTCGATACACTTGTCACCATGTAGAGAGTACCGATGATACTCAGACATATGTGGTTCGGCGATTTGCACGGCCAGGTGAGATTGTGGAGCGGGAGCGTGAGTTGACATACAACATTCCATCTGACCGTGTATTTTGCAGTTGTCGGATGTTTGAGTTTGATGGGATTCCTTGTCGCCACATGCTTTGTTGGATGAGGCTTCAGCAGGTGATGATGATGCCTGAGCAGTATATACTGCGCAGATGGACAAAGAGTGCAAAGAGCGACCCTCTGTACGCCCCAGCTGCCTACGTATTCAGCAGAGAGTCATTACACTCGAGGAGAACGGCCCTTAAACAACTGGCTATGGACGTCGTCGATGATGCATCCTTGAGCGTGGCACGCAGTAACTACCTGTCGAGCTTGTTAAAGAGCGCTAAGTTAAGTGTAAATGGCATGGATGATGGGTGTGCGAGTGGGTAAGAGATTGCACCCATTCATACTCCGGTGGTAATTCATCAAACCACTGGAAATAATCGCAGTGACAGGTCTACATTTGTTGACCTGCCCTCTAAAGATTCCAATAGACGCACATATCCTTTTCCGCACTCGCATACTTGTAGTTGCGGGCAATCCCACATCAAGTTGTTCGGACTTCTACAACTGTGACACACTCCGTAATTCGTTCTGAAACTAACCACTGGCATGGATCCCTCCACCACTCTGTAGTAGCATTTGTTAGTAAATTTATTGAAGTTTAGCATGAGCCAATCTTTCCACAGCTAATGATGTCAATATGTTGGTCTACCTCTTTGTTTCCTCGCCCATCCTAGTGGTATCACTTTCATCTCTTTTTTAAATTAGGCACATATGACATAAAGATTCAAGCTCAAGAGAACAAAAGTTCACTTAGATGTAAGAAAAGACATTTAAATTTGAAATATAAACTACATTATGTTCTTCTGGCCAAGGTCAATCTAATAACAAAGGAAAGCACTTAACGTTCCACACATTCTCTGACAACCTATTAGCATTCATTCGTTACCACCTGATAGGATAACATAAGTTGCATTTCAATAGCCTTAATCCTCATTAATCATGCAAACATAAATAAAATTTACTACAACTACATGCCAATACTTGTGGCTACCAAAAACAGTCCCTGTCTTCTTAGGAAATTATAATCAAAACACTGTGGAATAATGTGAGATCTCAACTTAATCTTCACGAAAATTCAGGTCATAGGTCTTGTATAATAGGTCTCAAATTACTAAGTTAAGACGCTCTAGAGCCACTAGAAAGTATGGAGAGCCCCTTTGGGCTCTCTAGAAAAGAGGTTTTGTCCCTCTGATGCTGTAAAATATCTTCTTAATTTCAATTAATAATATATACATATGTATGTGTGTGTGTGCGCGCGGCGATGATGATGGTGGTGGTGGTGGTGGTGCTGATGATGATATGATGATGAGGTTTTTTGAGGTTGAGAGGAGCTGCTGATTTTAGGCATGACACAGGGTTTGTTTTTGTTGAGCAATTTTAATCAATGGAAAGTAAATTGGTTCAACTCTTCAACTTTAGTGAAAGTTTTCTGTCATAGCAGAAAGCTTCTTGAGATAATTTAACTCATTTGCAACAATTTTGAGCTCTTTTAAGGAATTTTGACTGGCAAGACTGCCATTTTATCTGGGGAGCATGCCATCAGTTTGGAATTTAGTGGACATTAAAAATCCGGATACATTCAAGTTTTCTACTCTAGATTTGAATAGACTCCACCAAAATCTAAGGTCCTCACTTTTGATTTTGAAGCTGAATATGCTTCCTTTGCATAATGGTGAACAGTTGGTGTGGGCCATTTCAACGAAAAAGGTGGAATTTATTGTATAGCATAATAACTGTGGTTCATACCATATTATCATCTATATCCAATTATGTTTAATAAGCATTATCTTTTAAAGGGTTAAATAAAAGTTAAGTATCCTTAATCACTTGCAGATTTTAATAGATTTCATTAATTTATGGTTTTTATTGGATTTTGACGGATGTCAAGTAAGAAAGTACAAATAACCAATTCTTATGAATCCAGCTTCGTCATTGGAAATTTTTATGGATTTCATAATCCTTTTAAATTTATAAAATCTGTGAGATTTTCAAATCCATAAAGTCAAGTTGTGGAAACCCCGTGGAATTAATTTGATTGAAGTTCCACATTACAACTGCTACTGACATGCTGACAAGTCATAACCCTTTAGGCTTGCAATTACTTTGTTTCATGCGGTGACCATCAATCTCACTACCCTTAGCCCTTTTGTCTGTCAAAAGACGGTCAGTGGTTGGGTTGTATCTGTAATTTTTTCTTTTTTCTGTATTTCAATAAATATTTTTTTGGTTGTTGATGTGCTAAAAAATGTTGACACAATTTAGCATTTACTCTTTGGTAATATTCATGAGCTTCTTATGAGAAGTAAATTATTTAATGATTGCTACTTTATTTGCCATGGATGTTTTCCTCGTGATTCCTCCTGAAGGTTAATATTTGCTGATTACAGTGTTGTATTTCAGGTTTGTAGCTGTACTGACTATTCTGTACCACCTCAATTCTGTTCTTTGTTAGATGTCTGCTTCTCTAGGAGAGACTTTGCACTAGGCACTTGTATATGTTGTTTCTATTAAAAATTGCTGATATCTGTACATATACATGTGAGATATGTCCTATTGCTGTCATTTCTTATATTCAAGGGGTATCTTTCTTGTTGTTTGAGCAGACAATCATGCCTTCTTGGTTGGTGAAGTCTTCCAAAGAAGTTAACAATAAATAAAAGGGAAGTGTCATTTATAAATTACATAGGAGGTACTTTTGGCCAGGAGCTCCTAGAAGACATGGTAGTGATGCCATTTCGGTTAAGGAATCTGAATCAAAGTCACATTCACAATCACAATCATCCTCCAGACAAGTATCACACAGTTCTGCTAAGGGCACCCATGCCCAACCACTTCCTCATCCAAGGAGTCGCCTTAGTAATACTCAACATGCTGACTTTGGAACTGGTGCATCTAGACAACTTGGAGCAGATAAAGGTTCCCAACCTTTATCGTATCTTCTGCTTCCTAAACCTGGTCATGCACAGAACGGCCACCCAGCTGTTAATAATGAAGGAGAGCTGGAACGTACTTCAATTTCTAGTGATAGTTCCAGTAATATCGATGATCCATCCAGCTCATGTCTTCCAAGTCCTCAAGCATATGATATTGAAATTTGAAAATAGGATCAAAACTGCCATGTCTAGTCCATCCCGGTGAGTTTTACTGTTCCAAAAGCTGCACTTTTTAACCATCATGTTCACCCTGACATGGTTATTGAAACTGACTAGTTCTTGACAATGAATCTGTTAAAATGGTTGGAGTCAGGAAGAAGGATCACTTCCCCATTGTCATCGAAGGGAACTCGGAAGATATGTTGAAGCCTGCTAATGTTATTTTTGAACAATCAAACTGGCCTATGTTGCCCAATCACAATCAGAAAGCAATAAAATCTTTTATACCACATTTGCTAATTCCTCCACATGGTGCTGTTTCTAGCGCTGATAGCTCCATGTCAAGTCCTTCTAGAAGTCCTATAAGGGTAAACATGACCCTGTAATGAACATAATTTTTTCACCAGGAAAGATGCATGCAGAAATTTTTTCGCTGCGCCCTGGACAGTGTTTGACCCCAGTTTCAGATCACAATTCTGGGCACAATTACATTGAAGGAGAGTCATGGCATCTTTTTTTGGCCCCAAAGCATGTGTAGCCCTGAGTATTCACCGATACCTTGCCCCAGAACAAGTGCTGGTCCCAGCTTCAGAATACAAAGTGATGCAGCCACCCCACTGCGTCCTCATGCTGGAGGGCCACCTAATGAGTATTCTTTGGCCCTGCCTGATGACAGAAAGCAGCAAAGCCACCAGTTACGTCTTGTGTGCTCTTCCGATCTCTTCAATAAAAATGTCTAGTTCCCTCCCTTTTTCTCCATCATATTCAGCAGCAACATCACCTTGTATTCCTCATAGTCTGGTAGGTCAGAGAATCCTATGAGCCCAGGCTCACACTGGAAAAGGAACGTCTTCTTGGCACGGCCTCTTTTGGAAATGTTTATCTTGGTTTTAATAGGTGAGTTGTCAAAGTGGTAGTTGATGGTCAAGTGGTTATTCAGTATTCTGAAGTTTACTGCACACACTATTTTTCGCTCTGGCAGTTTCCTAGATTACTGATGGTAATTGTGTTGTTTCCTTAAACCTGAGATATTAATCTATTTGCGTCTCTACACACAGGCTGTTTATTATATATATGCATTGTTTACCTAAGCAGTTTCCTCAGTTAGTGGTTTGTAGCAATTCTATTGTTCCTTTAAACCTGAGACATGTCACTCAAGCAGTTTCCTAGATTACTGATAGTAATTGTGTTGTTTCCTTAAACCTGAGATATTAACCTACTTGCGTTTCTACACACAAGTTCTTTATTATATATATGCATTGTTTACGCAAGCAGTTTCCTCAGTTAGTGGTTTGTAGCAATTCTATTGTTCCCTTACACCTGAGACAGATAATGTTACCATGTTTTTATGAATTTTCTGCTTTTCTCATCCCTTCCCATATATGGTGGTCTTGTTTTAGTTGTGATCGATGATTGGGATGCAGTGGAACTGGTGAAATGTGTGCAATGAAGGAGGTTACACTATTTGCAGATGATGCAAAGTCAAGGGAAAGTGCACGGCATCTTAGGCAAGTGAGTGCTTAGTAGCTTATTTATGCCTATGTTTTAGGTTGCAGGATATAATTTTCGAGGAAAAATACTAATCTTTAAGTATGCATTGCAAGATTGATTAAGAAAGGGAAGATAAATTGATTATTTTCCAAATTTTGTACCTGAAACTATAACTACAATAATATATTGCAGGAAATTTCATTACTGAGTCGCTTGCGTCATTTGAACATTGTGCTATATTATGGACCTGAGATGGTAAGTTTTCTTTGTTATTTGTATTGCAGTTGCCATGTTATGGCTTTCTCTTTAGACATAAAAGTTAGTAACTTGAATAAAAAACCGAAGGTTGCTTTTAATATTTTCTGTTTCATGTTTGATTGCATTTTTTATCCTCTGGTTGCAAATGGTTTGTGATCAGTTGAATTTTAACACAAAGGAAATTTATTATATTTTACAGCCTAAAGTTCATGTGGTTTTTGTTCTTTCTGCTCTCTCTTTTGGCTTCAAGATCCAATCTGAATTATTTACAGGATCATAAAATCTGTGCATAATACAACTTTTCTTTTCTTAAATGTGACGTGCATTGTATGCTTTTCTTTTGTTTTTATCTATGCATGATCCCAGTTGAAGTTTTGAATTGCATGCACTGATGTTATTATGCTGAGCAGAATGGCTGTTCTATGAGTTCTCTCTGTTGGTAGACAGCAAACTGTATATCTACCTTGAGTATGTATCTGGTGGTTCCGTTTACAAAATACTCGGAAGACCATAGCCAGTTGGGTGAAGCAGCAATTCAAAGTTATACTCAGCAGATACTGTCTGGACTTGCCTATTTGCATGCTGAAAATAGTGTCCATAGGTGTTTTTCTGTTAATGGTACTTTAGGCGTAGTTATATGCTAGTATGTTCAATCTTTCAACTATTTAAGTTTCATGACACTGAGTTCTGTTAATATAAAATTTGGTTGTCTGCTTAGACTGTAAAATTTTTCTCAGGGACATCAAAAAGGAGCTGACATACTGGTTGACCCAAATGGTCGGGTACAATTGGCAGATTTTGGGATGGCAAAAGACGTAAGTGAATTCTTTGCACCTACTCCATCATCTACTATCTTGATTCTGAAACTGGTTATCTGTTCTCTAGGAATACCTGTAGTGTTGAACATGAATAGTTCAAAAATTGTTAGTTATCATACAGAAATGTTTCTGTTCTGGGTCCTGCCAACCAGTGCGTGCATTTGCAATATTTATTGTGTACTTGCCTTGTCAATTGTTGATAAAGGAGGTTTTCATGCCTTAGTTGTAGCAGATATGTGTTCATTTATGATTTCAATTGAAAACTAAAGGATGAACGTGTGATATCAGCCTACTGAAAAAGAGAGGTGAAAATTTTCAGTAATGATATTAATGCAGATAGTGTACTAGGGAAGTTTATTACAATGTTAAAGCACGTGTTTATACTGCAATTTGCTCTGATCCAATTGCCATATCTTGTAGATCACTGGGCAGTCTGGTCTATTGTCATTTAAGGGAAGCCCTTGCTGGATGGCACCGGATTTTAGCACGACTGCTAATGCACATCCTGTGTTCTGTCAGCTGGACCTGCAAATTTCAAGCAATATTCCTGTACATTAATTTTATGGTTAGTTATATTGACATTACATTTTTTATAACCACACCACATTTTTAATTGCATAATTCGTCCTTGACTTATACTATTTATTTATTTGTCTCTAACTTTTTAAATGAAATTTCATTCTTGAACTATCATTCATTGGCATATCTTGCATTCGATTAAGGTTCCATCCAAAAGTTTTGATGGAACAATCATTAAATATTTTAGATAAATAAATAAAAAAAATGACAAATTTTCCCTCCTCATTTGGATGTATGCTAACAACAAAACTTGGATGAAAACTATTATAATTTGATGCAAGGAGTACTAATTGATTGAATGTTGTAGAAAAGATACAAGATAAAAATTATACAGATATAAATGTAATAATACATAAAGTTCATGGTCTATTAATATAAATAAAATTGGTGGGTTTATAAAAAAGTATTGTGCGAATATATTTACCCTAATTTTATATATGGATAATAAATAATGCAAGCAGTTGCAGCTTGGCCGTGGACATATGGAGTCTTGGATGTACAGTTTTGGAAATGGCTACCACAAAACCACGTTGAAGTCAGTAACTGATAAACCAGATGATCTGAAAATACTCCAATTCCTTTATTATTATATAAAATTTCCAAATTGCTGACTATCTTTAGCATCTATGTGTAGCATGTATATTTATCAGTGTTCTAAGAAAGCTCAATACATGGAAAAGCATCGAAGCCATGCCTTGAGATTAGGCGTCTTTAGCCATTGCAATGCACAAAGCACGAGTGGAGCACACAACTCGAGCTTAGGAACTGCCTGCAATCCCCCATCACCTCTCAGATGAGGCCAGGGACTTCGTAAGGCAATGTTTACAGTGCAATCCGTTATCGTGTCCTACAGCCATTAAGCTCCTAAAGCATCCGTTAGTTAAAAATTCACTTTCAACTGAAAGACCCAATTTGAATCCTGAGCCTGGAGAAGCTATAACTGTAGTTTCACATGCTGTCAGATCAATGGTATGTTGGTTTCTTCTTCTCCTTATCGGTCATATTGATTTTTATGTTTGTTCTGTAACATTGCACCCGGATTCCTGGAAGCTAGATGCATGTAGAAAACTTTTGCTGATCGGTCAGTAAGATTTTCAAATGGAAACAATAGAAAGTCCTACTTCCATTGTAGTGAGGCATTTGGATTTGTTTCTTGCAAAGGACACGCAAAATGATATCATTTGAAATATTTCTTTAAGAAGGTAGGATGTGTCCATGTCTAGCTTCGTGGCCACTGATGGACACCAATTTGGAATTGAACTAAAATAAGAACAAAGAGTTGCACTCTTTTCTGTTAACGTGTTTTAACACAGACCAGTAATATGTACTGTATACCGCTAATGCCAATGCTAATACCATGGTTTTGATGTTACAGAGATCAAATGCTCCAGCTTTCAATGATAATCTGCAAAGAATACACTTAAGCCACGGACTAGCCAGTCTAGAAACTGTAAATTTTTGGTAAAGTAGCGAAAAAGGTAGCACAAGGCCCTTACGTTTTCTTCTAGACCTGCTGGGTCTGTGCTTTAGATATTTTTCTCCTCCAGGCTCCATATGAAATGAATGTCGTTGGGTCAAAGGAAAGCTGCGGTACGTGTTGGATGTACCAGAGTAGGATTACAAATTTAGGCAGGCAGTTGGCGAAATTGTTACGGTTGTTTCACAAAATCTTCTACTATGGTTTACCGGAAATACCCGACTTTGGTTTTGCAAATGTCTTTTATCTTACAGAAGAGTTGTATTTCATTGAAACGGAAGACATTTTGTTCTTTTCGCTTAAATGTACGTTTAAGAAAGGCAGCTACTTCTATCCGGACTGTACCCCAACCTGAGCTTTTTACATGCTCAACTCAGCGGCCTGAGTTACAAAGATTTCAACCCGTTTTGACACATCTTTTTCTTGAGCCATCACCATTTGCTTCGTTCAACTTCCTCTGCTTCAACCATGTTCTTATCCAGGTGGCTATTTTCATCAAAATGCACATTTTGATGCGGCCTGTTAGCATATGTCAATTATAGTTGGGAATCCGAGTCCTGTCATCATCTGTTTATGAAAAAATATGCATTTGGAAGTCCATGGAAAGCTGCATTGGAATTTGGCAGCATCAGAGATCTCCAGCTGGCATTGAAAATATAACTAAAAAGAAAAAAGAATTCTTCATTCACAGGACATGCAGCAAGTTTTACATACACAGAGCGCCCCATAAATTGCACGCAGTGGAACACAAAAACAAAGGGAAAAAACACTACTGACATGAGACATTATTATTGCATTACACTCAACAGAAAGGAAACTTAAGCCCTGCTCTTGAAAGGAATGGCTCTGATGACTATCTGATGGTAAATTGCTGCAAGCAGAGCTCCAATGAAGGGACCAACCCAGAAGATCCACTGTAAATTCCAAAAACTCAAATAGTTTAGTTGAAAATAATGTATCAGAATATCTAATAAATATTATATGTCATGTACTTCAAGAATCTTACGTGGTCATCCCAAGCATGGTCTTTGTTGTAAATAATGGCAGCTCCAAGACTCCTGGCAGGGTTGATACCAGTTCCGGTGATGGGGATGGTGGCCAAGTGAACCAAAAATACTGCGAATCCAATGGGGAGAGGAGCCAAAAGCTGCAAGTAAATCATGAACACATATAAGTGAATGCCTCACAATAATTACTTCCAAAAGAGCTATTATACCAAGCCTTATTCCCAATAAGTCCAGGATGTAAACATGACTCGGTCTAGTTTATTGTCACTCTGAATAACTAGTGACTCTGTTTGGCTAATTTTCTAAAACTCTGTCTGCTTAGAACAGCTCAAAGTATAAGTTTAATCTAAGCAGCAGATGCAGAAGCCAGAAGCTGAATAACTAAGCCATTGACAGTTAAATTAATGGGAACAATCAGCAGGGACTGGTAAATACCGGAACATGAGAGTCTCTAGCATTCCTCTTTGCATCGGTGGCAGAGAAGACTGTGTATACAAGAACAAAGGTTCCAACAATTTCTGCACCAAGAGCATCGCCTTTGGTGTAACCGTGAGCCACGACGTTAGCGCCACCTCCAAGACGCTGGTACGGACCCTGCATGAACCCCTTGACAACACCAGCACCACAGATGGCTCCAAGGCACTGCATCACCATGTAATATAAAGCCCTGGTCAAAGAAAGTTTCCTTGCCAAGAACAATCCAAGGGTCACTGCTGGGTTGATGTGCCCCCCTGTTTCAAAACACAAAGGAAAAAATTTTAAGTGTTG
Organism: Nyctanthes arbor-tristis; assembly: GCA_963692815.1. NCBI lineage: Eukaryota > Viridiplantae > Streptophyta > Magnoliopsida > Lamiales > Oleaceae > Nyctanthes > Nyctanthes arbor-tristis. The sequence goes on from CAVNYN010204754.1 coordinate 12,770, forward strand.
AGCTACAATAATCTGGCTGATCTTAAGAAATTTTTTCATTTAAGGCTCTCGAAAGCATTCTGTCTAAGCATTAAAAGCTACCTGTGAAAACAAAATACTTGTGTTGAGAAAATTAAAACTGATTAACCATCAAAGAATACCTTTTGACAGTTATAAACAAGGTTCTAAAAAGCATAAAGCATGACGAATTATCTAGATGAAGCTTTTACTGGTCTAATCAGGCACAAGCAAAGCCAAAGGGTAAAAAGCACTAAACCAACTGGTCCAGCTATGGAACCCAGCCTTGGAAGTCATTGGTTCCTGGGCTCTGTAAAGGAGCCAGCCATGGGTTCCTTAGAAAATTCCCTAAACCGAATCCCGTAGGGTAAAAAATCCGTACAGCAGTAAGGTCAAATTTCAAGTTTTTACGATCTTAAAGGAGAGCATAAATGAATTCTTAGATTTACACTTTTGAACCTTAGACAATATACGCAGAAACAAGTCAAAAACGTTTCAAGAGAGCACAAAGAAGCAATCTTTTCTTAAAAATATCATCTTATATGGCTTAAACAAGAACTCATGCAAAAGATTCATATAAACAGAACAAGAAATAGCCAAAAAAGTTACAATATATTGAAGAAACCAAAAAAATCACTAACAGCTGAACAAATTTGCTAAAAGACCTCAAAAGACCCATAAAAGTTTGAAAAAGAAAAGACAATTATTCATAAATGGTAAAGAGCAGGAGTGAGTAACTAAATACATCCACGGAAAAAGAAGCAGGATCAGCATGTTTGGCTAGGATATCTTCCAAGCAAGTCAAGCAGAGGCTTAATTTTAAGAAATAAGCATGTTTAGAAACAAAAAGCTGCTAAAAAGTAAGTAGATTTACTCATTTTTAAAGAGTGAGATTGAAGAAGGAGGTGAAACACTGACCTGAGATACCAGCAGTACAGTAGACAAGGGCAAAGATCATACCCCCAAAGGCCCAAGCAATACCCTGGATGCCAACAGAAGCACACTTATTGGGTGCTCTGTTAACACCCATAACAGTCAAAATACTTATGTACAAGAACAAGAAAGTAGCAATAAATTCTGCAATTCCAGCCCTGTAAAAAGACCATGACTTCAATTCTCCAGGCTCAAACAGAGGTGCAGGTGGTGGCTCCTTGTAGTCCTTGTCTGTTTGAGCAGCTGTGCCCAAAGGCTGTGTCTCTCTGAACTTGTTAGCTCCAAGTCTAACATCTTCTTCCTTGTTCTCTGCCATTGATGATCTAACGTTGAAGAATTTGGATGCCTTCTTTCACTCTATTTGGAGGCAAACAGAAGAGAGCGTCTCTGATGGCAGAAAGAGACGGTGTCTGGTGTTTTATAGTTGAGAAGTCATTTGTTTTCTGTGGGAAATTTCATTATTTGTTTAAATTATTTGTTTCATTAGCCTTTAGAACGTTCAAGATGATCATCCACCCTGTCTTCATTTGTCATACTGTCAATGATTACAGTGTACAGACTTTTTATTTTATTTTATTTTTTAAAAAAATAGTGTATAGATGATAATTTTAAATATTTAAGAATATATTTACTACTTAAATTTCCAGTATCAACATGTGTTACACTATGACGTTTAATGACTACACAAAAATCATCTGTAGGCAACTTCTTAAATGAATGTTTAAAAAAGAGTATATAAATTGTAATACGTATATTATATATAATAAGATAATATATATACATTTATCTCTATATATGTAACACCTTTTTCTTTATTCAATCTTCATCTATGTCTAAAAGAGTATTCTACTTGTACTACAATCATTGGCGAGCTCTATTTTCATAAAGCAATCCCAGTCCCAGTATAACTTTTTTCTTTCAATAATAATAATAATAATGTAAAGCGGGACAAAATTCGAGTTCATGAGGGCAGATAGGGAGTGAGAGTCTTCTTGAAAGAGCAAAGGGATGTTGACAGGTACTTCTAAAATGTTTAATTAATTTTGTTTGTTCTTATCCTCTTTCTACATAGTGGCAACATTATTATTTAATATGGATGCTCAACAGTTCATTCATTTGATATGATTATCTGTTTCTGGACCGTTTGATTAAACCTAATCATCAAATAACAATGTGGGCGCTAAACAATATGATTCATCAAGATTGAGCCTTGACAACGACTCACCATGATCGGGATACGTCCCAAAATATACTTGGCTCTTTAGCCACAATGACTATAACATGTATGAAACTATCACCTGCTCTTGTCCCGTTTCAAAAATCTAATCTAATTGTGTAAAAAAATTGATGTGTATACATATAAAGTTTGAACTATTTATCATTGAATCTAATTTAAGTATTCACGAGACAAATGCTAATTTGTACCTCTTAATAAAATCTTGAAAATAAAAAATGAAATGCTTTTAACTTTTATGAAGTGCTTGTTATTTATCTAATATCTAGTTTAAAAATGTTGTTTATTTCTACATTATCAAGTCAAATAATTAGCAAATTTGTTATTACCATCAAAAGATAGTAAATTGTTCTTGGTATAATATTCCCGAGTCTCCACCCTTATGATTTGTAATTGCAACTCTCTTATGTGGCTATTCAAAAGGTTAGGTAAACTGTCATTTGTGTTAGGTAATGTGTTGCCAAGCTTTTACTATCTGGCCAAATTTCTAATTATTAAAAGAGAGTAAATTAATCTTTAAAGTCAAAGGTTTTTTTTTTTTTTAAATTATCGGCAAAGGTTCTTAATATATATGCAAATTATTACAGCACAAAATAAAAAATAAAATAAAATGAGAAAGAAAAAATTATTGGCCTTTAATGGGACCGTTGCGGAACAAAGGCTAAATTCTAAGAAGGCCCCATGTTGATGAGGTTGTTACTTATGGAAAACTAATAGATAAGGAAGAATAAAGAATCTTCAAGAATAATATGTTGTTCAAAATATATTCGGTAAAATAAATTCATTGAACGGTTTGCCCAAATACGAATGTATTAATGTATTCAGTATAACCATGGTCAAGGCATGGGCCGTAATTTTAAAAGTTACGAGATTGATACACTTCACTACACAATGTAGTAAACATATTAATGCATGCTTGTTGCTGATGGATGAAATTTGATTATTTCAAATGAACATCGGTTATAAAAACATAGATATATAGAGATAGACGATTAAATAACTTTTTTTTCTTGTGTAGTTATTGATGCTAGAAAATGATAGTCTTGGATGCAAAAATTGAAATACACATCACTACTTTTCATGGAAATTATCCTGAATTGGGATTTTGGTGTTCAACACAATCATGATTCACAACTCATCCGATATGATACTCACATGCAACAACCACCAAGGTTCCCTTCCCCACTTTTAGGCTTCAATGCATAATATATATATATATATATACACACACACACACACACTTTTGACACATACAACAAAAAGACTAAGAATTTTTTGTATGACTTTGCCTTTGGCACTAAGTTGTAGAAGAATGAAAAGAGGACGAGGCTGTGCAAATTGAGAACAAATCAAAAACACGATTTTCCATCTCGACATCAAAGAAGCACAAGACGACGAGAAATTTCACCACCCGCAGCACAAGAGAATCAAACTCAAGATGCATTGTAAATTAGATTCATAATATTTTCTTGATATTTTCATTTTAATGCGTGAAATTTGTTTCAAAAAGTACTTAGCTAGTTTAGGTTATTAGTGTAACGTACTCTTTAATTCCTTACTTAATTAATAATTGCGTAAGCTATATCATCAAATTTGTTAACTCTCTGATGAAATAGCTTAAAATTTTAAAGAAAACCCAATTGTAATGATGTATTAAAGCATTATCTTTCATACATCATTACAATTTTTAATCAGTTGTTGACAATGCTATGCCTATTGCCAAAGAAATCATGGAGTTTTAATGAAGTTTTATAATGTTATAGATAATGTAAGATAATATAAGCATCTTTATTTTGGAATTGATCAATGAATTCCGTTAATTAATTAATTAACTATATATAATGATGGATGTCCCAATCATGACATAAACGAAAGTTATTTTATGGGTTACTTTTGTTTTATTAATTAATTAAGACCATATAATAAGTAAGACAAACGTAATATTAGCTTGCCAAGCTGAAGTCGGCTATTGTGGTACGAATAAATGTCTTACATCTTGTATAGATCACTTTTTATTTTATTTAATAAGATATATATAATGGATGAAATTATTATTAACGTAATTCAGTCACAAATATTTCACATCATATAATGTTATTCTATATCTCACTTTTATTTTATCTAGTATCTAAGAGAAACCTATCATTCTATATAATTTGTGGCAAACAATTTGCCACCACACGGGGTTATTCTGGTAAATGTTAGACTTGATGGAAAAAATATAATGCAACCATCTTTGCTTTTAACACTACAGAAGAACTTGTCAAGATCGATGTAGTTTAATGGCACTAGAGTGTGTTTTCGCACTCGTTATCATGATTCCCTCCCCCTATAATCCACCAGTGATATTCAAAAAAACACTGTAGAGTCGTCTCATTTTATGAAAACACACTTTTAGTTGAGGAATAATAGTTGGGCTAAGATTGTACGGGCTTCAATCCAGTTATCATAGGCTGGGCCCAGCCCAATTCATTATGGTCCCTCGAAAAACTTGGACTTCATTTTTTAGTTAACTAAAGAACCCTTTACGTAACCTTAAATTTTTGAATTTTGCAAAATTTCACATGCTTCAAGAGTATTGGGATATTTTGTTTTCTTTTTGGAATAAAATGGAATGATTATATCATACAATGAGGTCGTGCCGAACTGCTGAACCAACAAAATGTGGGATTCATGTAGTCCATGACCCAGAAAACAGAAATGAAAGAGCAAAAGTAGCGATCAATAAAAAATTAAAATAAACACATTTCAGGGTCAATTAATTAATCAATAAAACATAAGTTCTCTTCACCTGCTTATTATCAGTTCCAAACTATAGGTACCAAACTCAATACTTTAAAATTGATTATCGTAATGAATGCATATTTTTCTTATTTCTATTAAATTAAATTATATATTAATTAGTTGCTTGAATTGTGTCGTAATGGTTAGACACTCAATTTCTCTTATAAGAGACTTAGGTTCAATACACACCCATCTCTCATTAGAATCCCCCCGTCGCCCCCACCCCAAATTTATCTTGTGTGGACATGGCTAGGGACGGAGCCAAAAAATAGTAGAAAAGGTAGCAAAAACTTAACGACTCTTAGCTGAAACATATTTTTTTCCTTAAAATTTTCAAAAGATTTTAGAGGATTTATCCAAAAATGAGGATAGTTGAAGCAGAGAGTGGCTATCCCCACCTCCGCCACTGGACAAGGCATTGGGATAGCCTTCTTTTGCTAATTGCAAAGTAGACGAGACGTTTCATGAGCTAGCTAATGTTGTGTGCTTGCTTAATTTTGAACTTAATGTTTTGGATAGGTTGTATGCCATTCTTTATTATACCAACTATTTTTTTGTGACGACTCTATTATTCCGTAAAAGAGAAAGAAAAATTCAAATAATTAAAATGATCATTTTATTAAAAAATTTATTCTTCCAACAACCTATACTTTTTATATATGGGATATATATATACATATTTGTAGAAATTAAGAAGAAATAATAAATGCAAACGGTGGTGGGAGGCTGGGATCGGTCCCAAAGAGTTTGTAGAGTCGAGTCGAGTCAAGTCCAAGATAATAATAATAATATTGGTGAGGAACCAGCTGCTCAACATTGATGGCCGACACCATTTGTTAAAAGCACCTTAACGTCTTTTACTCTAGGGGTATATTCGGGTTTTTCAATGTCGAAAATTATTTGTAACTTTTGCATGTATGGTTTAGAGTGAATATGTGATCATTGAACGACGACGATAGTTGTTATCTCGTTTTAGTGATGGCATGATTGCCTATATGCAATACATGAAAATTTTCTAATATTATCCGTTGATTCGTTATTACATGTCAGTGGATAGTCCGATTTTTAAAAGCAAAGGTAGTCCGATTTCAAAAGCAGATTGGTAAAGCAAACTAG
>CAVNYN010204759.1:0-25386 GCA_963692815.1 Nyctanthes arbor-tristis
GTTTATTTCGACATTGAGCCGATGAAATGCTTGGAATTGTTGTTAATTCTAAGTGGTTATATATACTCATGTGGTGGAGTATGAGACTGTCAAAGTGTGTCAAAGGCTTGTCTGGTAATTTCTCAAGTATTGTGTACAAGACTAGAGAAGATGAAGATTTTGACTTATTTTGGCAAGGTGGAGATTGTTGGGTTTGTTGCCAAAAATAATCCAAAGTTGAAAAGGAAAAGGAAAGGGAAAGAAGAAGAATCCTAGGAGGAAAATGAATCCAAATCATAGAAGGATTGTCTAGTCTTCCAAGGAAACGAAGCCTATAAATAGAGATGTTTTTTTCTTCTTTTATACACAAGTGGTACAAGTGATTTGAGAGAAAAATTAGTGAGTTTAGCACCTTAAAGAGTTTTTTTGTAACTCTTTGTGGTTTGTTCAAATGGTAGAAAATTAGGTGTGGTAAAACTCGGGGTGCCACTTGGGTCGGGTGAGAGAGTCTTGTGAAGAAAAATAGTAGTCTAGCGTCTTGGGATTTCTTTAATTCTTCGCGGGTTAGGCAAATGGTAGAAATTGATAGATGCGGTAAAGCTTGGTGTATTTTTTCTTATTGTACTTGGGGGATGAGTTTTGGCGAGTGAAAATTCTATATGGTTGTAGCGACTTTAATCATATAGTGGAAAGCTTTGACAGTCCGTTAAATTCGTCTTCGTCTTTTATTTTCCTTGTCTCAATTAAATTCCTCGAACAACGGTCCTGCGGGCGTAATCGGGGAATTTACATTAATTCCCAACATGAGTTGTGTTGAAGAAGGTGTGCAACTGACCGGGTATAAAATAAGAGCAGCAAAGATGGTAATCTTCAAATATTTAACCTAGATTACTTCGTCTTCTATGGGAATCATAGGCTAGGCTGGGAAGATGGGCTATCTTTTTTTTTGTTGAAAAAAACCGAAATCGGCCTTCGATTTCGAGTCGTAAAGCCTCCACCGCATGGGGGCGGTGTTCCAGAGTCGAGCACCTCTTTGATATAGGTGACTGCCTCACTTCAGAGCGTCACAAACCTGTCGCTTTGAGGCTTCGATAGCACGCTTCAGGCGGAGGTGCGCCTCGCCTTTTCAGACTATGGTTGGGTGCTAGTATACGTGGTTGGAACCATTTAAGGCCAGTGATCGTTGTGGATGCTACTTATTTAAATGTGGTTTATGGTGGTACATTTTTCACCGCTTGCACTCAAGATAGAAACAATAGAATTTACATTCTTGCGTGCGGGGTTGGATACAGTGAAAATGATGCATCTTGGGGTTACTTCTTTAGGAAGCTAAAAGAAGCATACGGTGAAAATGAAGGGCTTCTTATTGTCTCAGACATCATAGTATAGCAAGTACAGTAGATTAAGTGTTTGAAAACACATCTCACGTTGCATGCTCATACTATCTATACAATAATTTGTAGAGAAAATATAGAGCCAAAGCAACTGAAGTGGTAGAACATTTCAATGTTGCTGTCCGTTCATATATTAAGCATGAGTTCCACAGCCACATGAAGAACATTGAATCGGTTGAGCTTAAGATTATCGAGTATCTGGTAAGACATACATCTCTATTAAATATACTGATATAGTGTTGGTAGTATAAAAATATTTTTATTGTTTATACTTGGAGTCATAATTAACCATATATACGGACATCCATTAATCATCCAATAATTTTTAAATACAAAGAATTGATAAATTATAATTCATTACAATTAATTTGCTGATGATAAGTTTTGCCAACTATTTATCACCAGAAAATTAGAAAGTTGTAGTTCATTTGATGTTTGTATTTATTTCGTTGATATGATTAGAATTTTTTCCCTTATAAGTAAATCATGAAATGAAAAATGCGGGAATGAGCTAGTTATGAGAGATGGTCTAGAGCAAATCAGATACCTAACCGATATTCTACAATGACATCAAACATTTAACTGAATCAATTAAATTCAGTTAATTAATTGACATTCTACAATGACACCAAATTAACTGAATCAGTTAATTCAGTTACTTTAAAAACAAAGGATTTCCCAATTGAGGTTTCATTTGAATGCCTCCGTTCTACGGTGCAGAAGTGATTTAACAATAATTTGGTTGATACACTAGGCTGATTTACACAGTTCTGTGCTATCCAAGAAAAGAAATTACAAGAGAACGCACGTCAAGCTCGTAGATGTGAGGTAACAATGGATAATATCCCTTCCAAAAATAAATATTTATTATCTGGAATTTTAGTGTCACCTAGAACTCATATATCTTCTATATTATACTGTAGGTTTATCCAGTGAATCAAATAATATATCAAGTTGCTAATGGAGTTTTTCATTATACGGTTAATCTGGAAGAACGTACCTGTACTTGTTGGAGATTTCAAATTGATGAGTTGCCTTGTTCTCATGCATCCGCTGTCATAGCATTCAAGCATTTGTCACTCTATGACTTCTCGTCACATTTTTTCACCAAGACCAGCACAGTAAACTTGGACTCGGGGGATTATAAGTCGAGTCGGCAATATATAGGAGTGGATTGTCCCCGAACAGGTATTGGCAAAGAAAGTTAATCCACATGTATAGAGAAGACTACCCACAAGGCCCAAGGAAGGAAGGAATATATCAGCAATAGAGGGGAAGAGATCCCTGAGGTGTAGCAGATGCAATGACTATAGGCATAATGTACGGAGGTGCAAAAGTCTGAATGTTCCACCTCGTGAGGCTACAAGGAAAAGAAAGCTAGCTACGACAAATGGACCTATTCAAAGAACTCAAAGACAAGAGATTTGTGCTGTTCCAGATTAGGCACCAAAATATCCGGGTTTTTCGTCTATTATTAAGTGTTAAGAGAAAATAAGATAGTGTAAGCCTTGCTAACGAAGTCATGTTCTCTACATTTTTAGAGTTTGGTTTCATTCCGTCAATAAAGTCTTTTTTTTTTTTTGGCAATGTCTTTGATGTTTATTTTTTAGAGCTAAACATTTGCAATAAAGTCCTTTTTTTTTTTTGGCAATGTCTTTGACTTCATTCCCTCACTAATTATCTGCTGTTTTTATATTCATAATTTGCTAATATTGCCTCTTCATTGTTGAAATCAATATGAAGTATAGTTACATTTAGTTAGATTGAGTCACTGAATCGATTCTCATTGAGGTATGTCGACAGTGACACCAGCACTTTAACCAGATAGGAAAACATTTACATGTTCTAAACAAAAGGGAAACAAAAAATTTTGGAGAGGCCGCATAGGCCTTCAGCTCCATGCTGTTTCGGCTGAATAAGGGGGTGCGGGTGCACAAATCAAGCAGTGCACCTGCACTGAATATTCTGTCTAGAAAAATGACACTGGTGCGCCCGCACTGAGCATTCTGTCTAGAATGCAATACTGGTGCGGGCTCATGGTCAACCGGTGCAGCCGCACCGAGAGTTATCCTTTTTTTCGCCCTTCATGATTTGTTGTCTTACATTTTGGTCCCCAAGCTCCAAAACTCTTATAAAATCCACCCAAACTTGAAAAAATAAATAACATAGCTGTAAATAAAGCGCCTATCAGCATTACGATTGCATTACACACAGTAACATTAGTGTTAACATATTACACCAGCTTATTTGATTTTAGGTTGGTAATAAAGAAAAATATTTTTGTACCATATTACATATGTTGTTACCACATTACACTGTAACCTTATGCTTTTCTCGGGTGACAGAGTTGTTCATATATTGTTACCACACTACCTAAGGTAGGTAACAAAGTTATACATTTGAAACTAAATTGTAGAAGCATGTCAAAATATGGTAAAAGTTTTTTTTTTTTGGTTTTATTCAGGATAACATAACAGCAATGGAGGCGCTTTTCCAGGTAACAGAGGTGTTCATACATTGTTACCACATTACCCTAAGATAGTTAACAAAGTTATACAACTGAAAATAAATTTTAAAAATGATAGGTTTTAAAATTAAAGATCTGGCAATGTTACCATTATTGTGTTATTACCACAAAGAAATGAAATGGTTTCATGTGAAAATCTGGCAATGTAAAGTTTTAACATGCCAAAGGTTATTTTGGTACCATATTACATCTGTTGTTACCACGTTACACTGTAACGTTAGGGGGATTCTCATGCCTTGAGATTATACCACCACATTTTCTCACCTACTTGAGTAGTCTTGAGTATCATCATTGGATCAATCGTAGCCATTGTTTGAATGAACTTTATGTGCCTAATTGGGAAATAAAAGGCGCAATAACATTTAATTAGTAAAGCAATGGATAAGTTGAAATGTAATAACACAATTGGATGTAAGCTTAAAAAACACAAATACTTAACACATTCTTTTTCCAATGCCCAATCTCACGAGTTAATTATACCAAGACAACAAGTATAATTGTATTGGTATAAAGGTAAGGGTTCAGGAGTGTTACATCCAGATGAGAATGTGGTAACAAATGGAGACTGTAGACATTTGGCTACCACATGAACTCTTTTAGGCAGCAACTCTGGTGTTTTACAAGTTGCAAAAGGTACTGGGCTTACCGGGGGTTTGTGAAGTGGATGCTTGATAAATAGAGCTGAATCCACTTGGTGAGATGTGGCCCTATCAAACATATCAACCTCATCATCCAATAGGTAGACGACAGATCCAGACAATGTGCTAGCTCGTCCAATGCATGAATCACTATGATGTTGAATTTGAGTCTTGCATTTACACGGACGAACTGGTAATTCTGATCAAATAGGATATGGGGACATAATATGTTGATCCAGTGGAGGATCGCATAACTGAATAAATTCAAACTGTTGGGAAGCATCAACAAATGGAATCTACAAACAATATGCAAAGGAATCCAACAATCAGTAAATGAAATCCACTGAACAAACGACCAAGAAAAAAAAAAAGAAGAAGAAAAAGAAAGATTGCCACTAAATTAGATGGAGGTACCAATTCAAAACTAGGCATTGGGACATCTACAACATTAGTTGTCTCCACATTAAAACCACCATATGATCCAGAACTTCTAGAAGTAGACAAATTTTCTTCCAACTTGTCATATTGTTTTCCTATATCTTGAATCTTTTGCTGTTTACCATGAGGTAACAACATTAAAAAAAAAATTAAAGTTAATAAATATTAAACACTAAACAATATTAGTAATTAAAAAAACATGAATGGTTAATACCTCATCTTCAAACAATACTATACCCTCATCCATAACTTGTTTCCCCTTCGCCATATCAACTTTCTTATCATGGCTAAGCTATGAACAACAATGAAAGAAGAGGAAAAAAAAAGATATGGAATTTAACAGACGATACGAGATAACAAAATAAAAAATATACAAACAATATCAGATAACAATATGTAAAACGTATCAAAGGTCCCTATTGAAAATAAAAAATAATTCAAATATATAAAGATAGATACTTCCTCATCGGAGAACTCAAGCCTCCACACTGCTTCAGCCTTAGAACACCAGCTTGTCATAGAGACATTCCTTGCTTCTGGTGTTCTACCCATTGTCTGTGCCCTGAAAATCAAGGAATCCACATTACATTTCTCCTCCAAATCCTGAGCATGCCTCTGCCAATCAGTTATAATATCTGTAACATTGCAAGGAACATCACTTGGCTTCAAAGATTCACTGCAAACATCATCCTGTAATTAATGGGTAGACCATGAAAATATACTCATGAGACAAGGTATACAAAAATGTAATGGCAAAATATAACCTACAACACAAACAAAGCAAAATTTCAGAAAATGAGGGAAAAAAAAAGAAATTGTGCCTCTACATTGTTAGCACCATTTTGATTGACCTTGCACTGTGGGTAAGCATCGTTGCTAAAAGGCTCTGATACTTGGGAAGATAGGTTGCTTAAGGACTTACTTACATCTTTGGGGATTTGATCTTCAACACTTGGTCCAAAGAAATGTTCTCGATTAAAGTTCTCAAACAATCCAATGGCATACTCTTGGGTCATCTCTTGTACAGTAGGCTCAATCTTGCTGACTCATATCTGAAAGGTGAAAAAAGGAAGGAGGTAACATAAAAAAGGTAGAATGACAAAATAAAAGGGAAAAAAAGGATATGCATATTTCATACTCCATATTAAGAAAAGCTTACCATTGGCTTATTAAAAACTTCAACGGCAAAAACTTCAACGGCAACATTAACCTTTCTATCTAATCCAATAATAACTGAAGACCAATTTAGAATCCTCGGGGAATGATCACCAACTTTTGTACAGACCAAACCTTGAAGATTAGGAAGTGTCACATAAATCCAGACTTAAAAGGCAATTATATAACCATTAATCCTATAACCAACGGTTGGGCGTCTCCTACCAATTTTCGTCATTGTCTTGTTTCAGAGAGCTCTTTTAAAATGTTTAAAAGTATACCGGAACAACTCAGAACCCCATGGATATGAATCTCTATTTGGAGAGTCAACCAACGAGATTAGAGAATTCTCAATTGCTTTCGAATATTTGACTGTGTACACGTGTAAAGTAAGCATGCACAAAATTTCAAGTTTTACAAAATCCGTGTCCCTGATTGAATCGTTACCATTGAACATTTCAAGCAAAGATGGGATATTTACTTTTTTAAATTCTTTGAACAACCTATTGTTTAGCCTAGAAGCTACTAGGGGTGGGCGTCGAAACCTGGAAACCAGTATACCGAAACAAATCGAACCGGTTTGTTCAGTTTTTAGCCTTTACTTCAGTTTGGTTCGGTTTTTAGCCTTTACGGTTTGGTTCCCAAGTTGTAGGCGGCCGAACCGAGTATGTCCGGTTTGGTTTAGTCCTTGAGTTTAGCCATAAAAAACCGGTTAAACCAGTCTGAACTGGTTAAACTGAATTTTTTTTCCTTCAAAATATTAGATCTAGAGTCCAAACCACTGCAATCTTCAAAGATTGCCTTGAGATACGAAAACCACTACAATCTTCCTTACATAGTTCATATTGAGAATCCTAATTTGAAATTGAAACACACCATCAAAATACCAATTTTCAATTCAAAATCAAAATAATAAAATCTCTATTTGAAACCCTAAATTATTGCTGCGCCTCCCTTCTTCTCCCTTCCGCCAGAACCGCTGCCCCCGCTATGATTTCTGCCATTGATTGACTATCAAACAACCCTTGAAAACTCTCTCTGTGTATGTATGTATAATGTACGTGTATATATATATATCTATAGATCCTAATTTTTGGCTGCTTAATTCCGTCCTCCCTATGCTCCTCCACTGTTGCAGCTGTTGCGCTGCCACCACCGTTGGCCATCTCCACCGCTGACGACAATGTCAAGACTCAAGAGAAAGAGAGAAGAGAGAGGGTGTGAAATGAGAGAGAAAACCGAAAGAAGCTGGCTTGGCTGCTTCTTTCTGCTGTTAGGTTTTCTTTTGTCTCAATTCCTTTTAGGCTCCAAAATTGGCCCATTAAGATTTAAAAAAAAAAAGCCCAAAACCGAAACTCGACCCGACCTGAACATCCCACAAAATTTATGAACAAATTATGCAATAAAATCATTATGTCGATAATGATGAGAGAATTACTCGAAAATTTCATCAATTGATAGGTTATAAGATTATTAAATTGAATTGCATTAATTGTAAAGTTACAAGACTATTAATCAAACGAATGCTTAAAATTTGGAATAGGGCTATTGATAACATGATTGTTGTTTTGACAATGATTGAATTAGAATATAATTATTGACAATGTGGTCGTTATTTTGACGATGATTGGACAAATTGTTTGAATTGCACTAATTGAAAGATTACAAGATTTATCATTTGAATGAATACCAAAAAAATTAGGATACGGTTATTGATAATGATTGAATAACCACAAGAGTTTGCTATTGATAATGTAAACGGCATTTTGACAATGATTGAATAATCACTTGAAATGACACAAAAGTTCAAAGAATTGTTACTCAAGTGAACCTAGAGGTAAGAATGTGATTATTAGTTAGCATGATTTGAAATTAATCACCTAATTATAAAATCACGATAATTGAAAGGACTCAAGTATCATAGATCAAAATATTATGACTTAATTATAAGACAACACTAAGTATAAGGACTACTTGGGCAATAAATGAATAAACCACATGACCTATTAAAATAAATGGTGCCAATTAAGCCACATGTAGTATCCTAATTGGTGAAACTCAAAGGATTATTAAAAACAATTAGATTCGGCAACTATAAATAGAAGGAATAATGAGAGATCTCCTAACTCAAGCCAACTTATCCCATTCTTTTTCTCTTTTCCTATCCACATGCATACCCGTCTAAAGGGCCAATTGTCTCCCTTCCTTGATAAATCTCAAGCTCTTTATAAAGGAAAATTCATCCAAACATAGAAAAGGGAGAAGAACGCCCCTTAAGGCCTATCAAACACTTGCTTTAGCATTTGGAACCCTCGTTCATATATACAAGAAATATAACTTGAAACACCACATTGATTAAGGCATATGAAGGTTTTGAAGACATTTGTCAACAACTCACAGAATTATTGGAAAAATCAAGTTAAAGATGTGAGTAACTAATATTTTGATTCCCCTTTTGCATTCATGAAGTTTTGATACGATAAACATAAATTTGATTGAAGTTTCCCATGAGACAAATATGTGATTTGATGAGATCGGAAAGAAAGATTGATTGTATTTAAATCACAGCTTAATGCTCTACCAGTCTTGTATTGCTTTACTTTCCTTTGTTGCCATACTAGGAGCTATCTAATAATATCGAGATGGGTGATGATTAGTGTGGTATTTGTTTTGCTATTTGTTTAGAATTCTGGTAGGGATCAATCGGGATTCAAATGTGGATCCACTTAATTGTATATGAACATGATTAAATTGATATGAATCTTGCACACACCACGGGTAGTAGTTTAATTAGTGATAGGACCCTTTTGTGCATTCAATGGTTTTCTTAAAAATGAATCTTTCAAATGAAAGGTGAATCATTTCTACAATTTTTGTACTCAGTACAATTTTTGTACTGAGTATTTTATACTCACTCCTCATTTCTATAATTTTTATAGATGATTGAAGATATGATACTTGAAAAGTAAGGTAAGCCATGAGTTAAAGCATGCTCGAGAATTAGAGTAGAATTTTGTATGTAGAGGTAACCTATCTTTAAAGCTACTACGAAAGCAATTATGAATTTAATACCTTTTGTATTAATAAGTATGCCCACATCTCTATAATATATATATATATATATATATATTTACGCCTTATATGGGTAGTCCTTGTAATGATTTGAAGCCTACATTTCAAAGTAAAAACTTTTTAATGATTTGGCTTGTTTTGGTAATCAACGAAATATAACTATTAACATAATTTGTTGTGTTCTTCATATTTTATTGAAAACTTAGTTTTGATAATTCTTTAAAATTTAACAACTCGTTAGTCGAGTAATTAGCTCATAGAATGATAAACTTTATAAGACAAAAAAAAACTTTGCTCGTTTTGCACATCTCGTCCCGGCTATTTGTAGTGAAACTTCCGCTATAGAATTTGTTATTCTATACAAGATATTCAAGAATATTAGAAAAATTAGTGGGGGCTTGACATGTCGGGTCGGTTTGGGTTAGGTTCACCTGCTCGGCCCGTAGTCAGGTTGGTTTCCAGTTAGGGCCTAACCCTGCCCAACCAACCCGATGCTCAGGCCTAGAAGCTACCTTACCATACTTCTTTATAATACAAAATTCCTCAGTGGAAAACTTTGCTAGGTTGCCATTAAAATTAAACCACATTTTATCCTCTTTATCTTGTTTTACCTCACGTATGCGAACTTGGTGAATAAGTTGGAGGTTAAGTCGAATATAATTAGCATTTAGAAGATGGCCAAAACATGAAGTGCAAAATAGTTGTTTCTGGGCATCGTTGAAGCTGGCATTCAAGGTATTAAAGATTCGGCCATCTGTGCGTTCTTGAACCTTGCCAAGGTGCCAATAATCTTTGGGCAACAAATAATCCCAAGACTTCAAGTTTGTTGAAAACATATTCTGCTAATTTGTACATGTAAAAAAGGGTAAAAAACAGAGAAATGCTACCCCATTTAACTGCATCTAGTTGCTGGTGTTTGTAGCTCTCTCTCTCTCTCTCTCTCTCTCTTCTTTTTTTCTTTTTTTTTTTTTTTTCCTTTTTGTTCAATGGAAGCTGCTTTCCCAATGACCAAAGAACTAATTGAATATTTTGTAGTTTTTATTCTAAAAGATCTGCCATCTTCCTATCCATATAATTTATAAGTTAATGTGAGTATTTTTTTACTCCATTTACCACAATTTTAATAGCTAAAAGATTAAGGGCAGAATTCAGGGGCTTTTTGTTCCATCCACTTTTTTTTTTTAGTTTAACATCCTTAAATTCAGAATTAACAAATGGGAACGTTTATGCTATGTATTATTGTTGTACGTAGCTTGTTTTGTGTAGCTTTATTATTCTAAAAATTTGTTTTACTACATATGATGTTACCCTTTTTATACTTTGTTACTACTAATACACATTGAGTATTGATAGTTTACATTCAATTGAAGCCAAGTGTAGAAATTAATTGACATTTAGAAATGTAGTTGGGTTGACATTGTTACTAATCCGATCAATTAATTGAGCTTAATTGTGGAATGTATGTTGCCATGAGTTGGAGTGTTAACATCATTTATTTATAGGTTGATATTAATCCTATTAATACACAAGTGTCGTACATGCGCATTGGTATAGTAGTTATGGTAATCCTTATTATTATTATTTTTTTTAAATTCCAAATTTTATGTTACCCTTGTATATTTTGTTACCAACTACGAGGTTACCAAAATTTATAAAGCATAACCAATTTATGTTATGTATTGTGTGTTAGCTTCGATTGGCATGTAAAGATTCTTCTACTTGCTCTTTTGTTTCCCGGCTTATCATGAATTACCAAATTATTGGTTAGCATTATACACACTTTAGTCTGATCATGCCTATTGGAAGCTCTATAAGCCCTCTTCGAAGAACTACGTGCCCTTTTCTTGGATGGGCGAGCACTTGCACTTCGTAGCAATGGAGACATTCAAAACAAATGAATTACCGAATAATCGAAGCAACGACAATAACCAAACGATTTAGAAGGGGCTGTTAAAAACAAAAATGGCAAGAAAAGAGTGAAAATAATGAAAGTTCGGAGAGATGTAAGGATTAAAAAGGGAATGTAATTAACAGCACTAATTAAATTTAAACCACGCTTAAGATCACATGAAGCGGGGATTAGGAATTTTGGCTATTATAAGCGTCAGTTACTAAAATAAAAGAAAATTTGAAGCTTGAACATAAATTCCATCAGTTACAAATAAAAAGTCAATTTTACAATTTATAAAAAATTAGAAAATACAAAATAAATAATAAAAATTAAAAACTTTTTCCGTACCTAAAAATACAAAAAGTATAGTCATTATTACCCATTTATACAATATAAACAAAGAGGTCATATAAATCTCTTAATAATTCTAAAAAAGAGGTGTATCGCCTAATATCCTCTTAATTGTTTTTTGTACTTTTCTTTTTCTTTTTTTTTTTTTAATTTTTGTAAGTTAACTAGTGGATTACTAAAATAATTAAAAGAAAAAACATTATTTATTCCGGTGTATATTTTTTTGGCGGGTATTCTCCATGTATACTAATTCACTTAATCTTGCATAGTCAATTTTATATCAAAAATTTTAATGTTAATTCAACTTGCCCCAAATTCAAATCAAATTTTTAATTCATTTTACCTGCTCACTTTCAACATCAAAGGAATTGTCATCCTATTTTCAACTATTAATCTTGTCACTACAATACTACCATACTAAAAGTTAAAATGCAACTAATTATGCTACTATATTAGAGATTATAGCGGCGTGCAGCAATATGTCAACGTTGACCTATTACACTCACACAAAATATTGGCTCCGCCCCTGATTAGGGGGGGCGCGGATCAAATATTAGAAACCATATATGCACTTTCCATTGCTGGTGAAGCATTGAGCTCTTTAGCAACAATAGCGAGCTAGAAAAGTTATTATGCATGCAATTAGAAAGCAAATAATAAGAATTATTTATTTATATTCAATAAAATTATAATTTTGTGAAGACATCTATATATATATATATATTAAATGACTGTTTGTTTGGCGTAATTGCAACTTCATCTGACGCAATTAGAAAATCTTTTCCGTCTAAAGCTCTATCTGGCACATTGCCACACTAGCTGTCACTTTTAAAAAAAAAAAACTCATGACCTCCAGTTAAAAGTAACATGCTTTTAAACCATTATGCCAACTCTTTTGTTTGTTAATAATTTTCATTTATATATTATTCTCGCGTGTTTTCACTCAAAGAAAATATTAAATTGTTAATAATTGTTTGTCTACAGTATCCCTAAATTTATAAACATATGAAATTGAATTTATAGAAGAAATAAAGAATTAATTTAATTAATGTTATAATAATTTCATACGAAAAGTAGAATTGACAAAAGGTATTCCCCGATCTTGTGGATTCCTGAATAAATATGAATGTGAATATTTTTCTTTATCTTTTATTTGAATATTAATTAACTTCTTCTAATATTAATTAGCCCAATTGAGAAAAAAATATTATTTTGTATTGCTATATTCAAGTTTATCTTTTCGAGATTCAAAAATTCCTACAAAAATCACGCTTTGTTTTTTGACTATAGCTACGAAATGAATAAATTGTAGTGTGTAAAATGTTTCTCCCTTTAAAGAAAAAAATTCGTAATTATTAACATTTATAGCGAGAAATATTAAAAAAATTACAATTATAATTTTTAATTAATCTAAACCAACGAGATATTTGTTTAATTAATTAAATATTCAATTGGATTAAGACAATTTATAAAAAAAATAAAAGTTTTTAATTGAAATTTATTATTCGATGAATATGTGTTATCAAGTGAGTTACTCGTTCATATTTGTTTCTTTTGTTTTATTATTATTTGACGAATATGGGTTATCAATTATGTTTCTTATTCATATTAATTTATTTTCATTGTTTTATGAATCATAAACTACAAATTTTTTGTTAAAGAACTTATAAACTACAAATATTTTAATGATGTCGACACTTATCCATCATTATATAATCAAATTTATCAATAATTTAAATAATTAAATAATGATAAATATGTATTAGCTATTAAATTAGATAGTGAATCTTATTTCAAAAAATTGGATGGATCAGGTAAAAGAGAATAAAAATTGAAAAAAATTAAGAATATCACATAAGTTACAGCTATAGGAAATAAAATGTTGAAAAAGACCCTATTAATAGACTTATCAGCTAGAAAACTGCGGTACAAAGATACCATATACTTATTTACTCTTATATATATACTAGTGAAATGCACATGCGTTGCAAGTGTCGTGTTTATAATACTTTACATTCTTTAGTATAGATATGTTGTAGTTTCATCATTTGTCATTATTGAACTATAAAAACCTTTACTTGAAAACTAATGCAAGATACATACGTAAGAATATATAGACATTGCAAGTATAGTTAAATGGAAGAATCTATCAAATGGGAAATTTTCACTTAGTAGTTGAGAGCTTCTTTCTGAAGAACTTTTGGCAACAACAAGGGCTGAGGATACTTCTTTTCTAGATTCTATACCATTACTCTCTCCAGTCATTAATCAATAATGTTACATCATTAATCAATAATGTTACATATGACCATGAGGTTAAACTATGCTAAATTCACAATTAATCAATTCTATATTGAAATAATGAAAGGATAGCAAAAGAGCCAGCAACCACAAAATCACCATCCATAATAGGAACATATCCAAGTGGATTATGCTTCAAAAACTTTACAATATTCAGGAAAAGATACAGACATAAAAATTAATATGATCACAATTGACCTGGAGGTCTATAGAGTATATAAGAATACATATAGCAAATAGGAGGAGAACAAAAGCAGGAGTTATCCAGTTCCCTTTGAGCAAGTGCTACTTATTTTAGACCTATTGATTTCAGTTTGCAGATTATATCATTATCTTCAACAATTAAAAACTGATAATTTCGACATCGGCTATGACTAATTAATTTAAAGTAAATGAAAAATTCAATTGATGAAAGGGGGATGGAAAAGGATACCTTTCAATTCGAGAGCAATATGAACATGGCAAAAGCAATAGCTGTATCAGTAGTAATAAAGCTCCATGTTCTTTATATCCTCATTGGGCGTAAATTGAACTGGAACTGAGCAAATGCTTGATTTTGTTAATGGTGGGGGAAAGATTGAATTGAAACATACTAAAATAAAATTTGAAAAATTCATACCACGATTAGATAATCTAATTTTTGTAACATGGAATCGGCAGCCAAAAAAGGGTAAATCTCTCCTCCCACGCCGATACTAACTCTAAAAGTTGGGAACGATATGTGAAATTAACCCTTTAAGATTAGAAGTACAATAAGGAATCAAACAGGGGAAGAAAAAATGAAGACGTCATTCTTCTTTAACTGAAAACAAAAGTAACTAAATACCATCCCACATAATGCACTGTTGAACAAAATTCAAGAAGAAGTCCAAATTAAATATGCACAAAAAAATAAACTTCAAATTAAATATATGACAAACAAGAATAAAACATGAAATTAAACTACCAATTAAAATGAAAACACGTGCTCCCTTGTCTATAGAAGAAGTATAATAATCATAGAATTCAAGAACAAATTCAATATATAAGCACATTGATGATAGGACACGTTGTTTAATTTAAGGAAACAAAACTAACATTAATTCAAGAATTGAGTGCATGAGTTAAATTCATGTGAGAAACCCAAATCATCATAGTCGACTATATGAAGAAGAAAACCAGCAGGCCAAAAAATGAAAAAGTTAAAATGACATTCAATTTGATTACAATATGCCAAAACTGAATTGATAATCAGATGTCAAGGTTAACTGTTCTCTAGGCTCTATGGCCTTCTTCTCAAGCGTATCATAATCAATCTTGAGCCTGAAAAAAAAAGATCACATAACGTATAAGTTAGAATAAGTAGAATGAAAAAAAGTTCAAACACAACAATTTGCAAGCAAATTTACCGCGATTTGGGCTCTGATTTTGGAGTCAAAATTTTGACATCTTATGTGTACAACCTTCGCCCTAGAACCATCCTATTCATGGGATCATATTTTAGTGGGAAATGGTACAAAAACTGGATTTTTTAATTTAATAGCTCCAAAGCGAGCTGAACTGATTAATTATTTTTTCATCCAATGCATGATACATGTGCTAAATATCAAAATATGATCTATATGAAGAAGTGGCTGAAAGACTTGAGTCTGGACACCTTATTTTGCTTGAATATCATATTCAACTCAATATTCAAAAGAAAGTTTACCATAACGAAGATGATGAACACTCATAAGCCGATGCTTGTGGTTGAAATCTCCCCATTTTGAACACACTTCTGCAACTTCAGGAACTTTTATTTATTTATTTTTATTATTACTTTCAGCCAACAATATCATAAATCAAAGGAAGATTACAAAGAGAGAAAAAGAAAAAGATACTTACTTAGAAGTCTTATAATTAACTCCAAACTTGAAGAAATAATTAGCGTTCTTGATCTTGCATCTACCCTTGATCACAAGGAGCTGAATGAACAAGAATCTTAAAAATGCAGTCTTGGAATCTTTGCCATGGTGGTTGAGACATGGTGAACCAGTTATTCTAGTGGCCATTAGAGATTAGTTGAGAAAGAAATAACTCAAATCTTCCTATTGTTAAATTTTCAAAGCAACATTACAGGGTTCTTTTGTAAATAAAGCAATATTTGTTAAATTTCCTGCCTTTTATTAATACAGGGTTCACTAAGCTGGCTGATATAAGGTTTCCAAGCTAAAGCAATTTGCATTCTTTATCTTCAAAAGCATGATTTCTGTCCCAAAAGTAAGCATTGTATTTTGGACTTGAATTTATTTTGTTTAAAGATGGGGATAGCGGATTCGTTATATTCTTAAAACACTATATTATGCTCTTATTATACTTTTATAATAATTGATATTATACAACAATGTCTAAAAACCCTAAAATAGATTTTTTTAAAAAAATTGCAGGCTAACAAAGATTCACATGACATCAATTAGTAACAAAAATGAAAAAAAAAGCATTCACTTACTCACTAAGAATGACACTAAAAATTAGTTAATGACCAAAATTAAACTAAGATGTAAATACCCATCCAAACACATATGACCGTAAATAACCCACCAAAATCCTTGAATTATTTTAACTTAGTATATGATCTAAACAAAATTCACAACAACAACAACAACAACAATAATAATAATAATAAAACTATTTTAAACGGATTACCTTTTTCAGTTTGATCAAGAGAGCATTATCATTTTTCTTTCCGCAATATTCAGAGGGAGCAAAGTTAAATGTATAATTTGAATTCAAATCGAGAAAAGGACAAAATTCGAATAGAAAAATACAAAATTATGAAGTATGGTAGGATAATCTTTTGATATCAAGCCTAATTGATGAATAACCAGTAAGGAAACAGTCACAGCCAAACCCAAAAGCCTCAATTCAATCCACAACCAATGCTATAACAAGTCAAAAAGGTTGGAAAAAACAAACGATAAATAACCATGATCAAGATCAATGCCTTGCATTTGAACATTTACTCTCCATGCTTCAACCTTCTATAGAATTGAAACATTTTGAGTATCAGAGAACGTCTGCAACAAAGTACGTTTGCAAAAAAGTTATTGTTGAGCATAACTATTCTCCATGATCAGATATTTCTACTACTTTGAAGCATTCTGATTCCAAGAAAATGCCATGACACTGCATTAGAATGTGCTTTATATGGTTAATACACAATATCTTGGTCAAGTTAATAGTTCGAGGTCTAGAACTTCCTCATTTAATGTGAGGATTATATATAATCTCAACTTATTTACTCAACTACAGCTAGATTCTCAATTCAGGGGGTGATCTATTAATTACTTCCAGGATAAAATTCCTAAGCAAATTTTGTATAACATTCTAAGAATGCTCTGCACATATGTATTTTAACGTCCAATTATCAATACCAAAGTTCTTCAAAAAGCCAAGCGTAATTAGTCAATAGTCCATTATATTGAAGAAAAATAGTATCAATAAGCCAAATTCCCAACAATAAGCCAAATTCCCAATGTTTCTACCCTAAAAATGAATGGGAAATTTGAGATCTAGAAAATAGGAACAACATACAAATTCTGATTCTAGATAAATATATTTTAAATTAAATTTATTAGTCCGGCAACAAAATTCAAGGGAGAAAAAGAAGGGGAAAAAAGCACTCATCTGCAACACAGTAAAGGCTATCTCCATGGATGAAATGCAAAGCTTTATACTTCATTGGACTTATCATTTTCGTTCACTCAGCATCCAACACCAAAATTAGTTAAAATCCCAAACAAATTATATAAAATGGAAAATAACTTACTAAATAATAGAAAACCATTGAGAAAATCAACCAAGAAACACATATTGGAAACTAAAATGAAGTCGCAAGAACTTGGAGAAGAAAATGGGAGAAATAATGAATTTATGGTGGGAAGAATTGAAGAAGTGAGGACCAGAGAGCACCAAGTGTAGATAAATTGTGAACATTCTAGAGAGAGAATTTTCTATGGCCCAAATGAGAAAGCGTGCGTGAGATTCCAGGCAATTGAAGGGAGGGCATTTTCCGACACCTATTAAGAGAACCAAAGACTATTCGTAAATTTTTATTAAGATTAAAGTGGCAAAAAAAGAGAAGTTGTTCAAAATAAAAATTCACAAAATGAAAACAGCTAAAAGTCGCAGACTAACATGGTCTCTTTCGCTGTAACTTAAAAAAGCTGAAATTGGAGGTTTGACTATACGTATTAATTCTATATTAGCCAAACATAGCTTGACTATATACATTGAAACCAAAGTCACCAAAATTTTGCAGTTCATTCAAAACCAAAGAGAAAATCAACATAAAGAAAGAGGATAACATATGTGATTGCAGCATTTGTAGAAGATTCCAAATCAACAACTTTAGAAACCCACCCACGTTCAATATGGTGTGAGTGTTTCTGTATATCTCAGAAAATTTCACTTGGTTATGTTCACAAACCATTTTTATTTAAAAACAGAATCACATCCACATATTTGGTGTGTTGCACAAATCTCAACCACTCGTTCTCAGAAAATCTAAATCTATTTTTAAACAAAACACTTTGTGAACACTAATAATCAAATAAGAATGAAGGTAGCAGTGGTAGTTGAAACATGAACTCCATATTTCTTGATTAGTTCCTGCAATCTATTTTGTGAAAATCTATACTTTCATGTACATTATAATACATGCCCAACTGATTATCTACAATGAACAAAGAGCAACTCCATAATTAACCACATGAAAAATAACTTAAAAGGAATCGAGATAATATATAATACTTGCCCAACTGATCCATCTTTAACTGGTCCAGCTCTAATCAAATAGTCCTAAACAGATAAAAAAATTCAGTATATAACAAAAATGAGCAGTCTCATATCTTCAAACTTCAAAATATTAGGTTTAAAAATTAAAAAAAAAATTTACCACAAGCAGATTCAAGGAACAATCTTCATCAAGGCGACAATCAAAAGATTAAAATTATAAGCACAAGTTAAAACGCCGTGTTGAAAAGAGAAAAACAGGGAAAAAAAGAAGAAAAAAAACAAGTGGCAAAAAAATGGAAAAAGATAAAAAGGATCGATTGAGTACCTACGATGGCAAAGGATGCGGAAGATGGTTCGCCTGCAATTTGTTCTTGGCGGCATCTATGGTGTCTCCACCAAAAAAAAGGTTGCACACAGTAAGGTATGGTTGTAATTAAGAGTCTGTAAACTTCTAAATATTTTTTTCTTTAAAATTAAAGTTTTTGGAACAAAGAACTTCTAACAGTGAGATCGGGAGTAAAAACTAAATAAATTTGAGAACCCAAGGGAAAAAAATCAGCAATTACTTGCAACAAAGTATTTTCAAAAATAACATATTTAGGAGAAAAATGAAACCCATAGTATCTTGGCTAATTCTCTTGAAGCTGTTTTTTAGTAAGAAAGCAAAGTCACAACCTTGTGCCTACAGAGATCAAATTTCGAGCACCGATTTTAGCTGCTTTCAAACCAAACTGAAAACGATAAAGGAAAAAAAGGCCTAAATGAGAATTCATAAATATCCCTCACAAAGCAACCAAAAAAAAAAAAAAACAACACAAAACAAATTCACTTCACCTTCTATGCCAAACGTGCACTGCTGCTACCTTTTCAATCTTAAAACCACATTTAAGTTTTCCGAGAGTTCTCTGTTCATGTACCTATTATATTCAGAGGGCCAGTCCTGAGAATTTAGGTACCCTATGCGACAATCCAAAATAGTGCCCCTTGGTTTAACTAAGGATTATAGTAGAAAAACTTAATCACATTTCCAACAATAGTATTTCAAATTAAAAACATCATATTCGAAATTTTGTTATTTTTTTATACACCATAAAAAAGTGGAAGTAAAGTAAATGTCAAAGCACCTCCAATGCTTCTAAAAATTCGTTAGATTCACATGCTTGTTTTCTAGGATGCATTTCTTAACAATAATTAAAAATATTAAAGTACTTAAGCAAATAAATTAATTCAAAAAGAGATTAGAGATAGAAAAAATAGAAGTATAGTACCTGATTATAGATTAAATTCTCCAAAAGAATATCAATAAAATGAAAATACTGAATAACCGTCAATATCATCAAACTAGAAACCAAAGAATTATTTCACTTAATTGATTTATGTTTTGGTCAATTCTCTTTTAATTATGAAACAATATGTGTTTGAAAATTCTTTTACCTTGCCTTTGGAAAGATGAAAATCAAGTGATATGATTGCATTTTACTTCTTAACTTTTTTTTTATATGATTGATTTTTTTTTTTTTTTACTTTAATTGAGCTTGACAATTATCGAATGATTAAGGTAGGTCATTTTTAGTTTCTTTTTTCAATATAATAATATATAATAAAATACAATCTAATTTTTAATTCAATAATTTTATACATACTATAAAAGATGGTGCCTCAGTAATGTCTAAAATTTTTAACAAATAAAATTTTAAAAAAAATATTAACATTACACCTATAATAAAATAACATTTTTTGTGCCCTCTAATTTTGGGGCCCTGTGCGGTCGCACTATCTGCACACCCTCGGAGCCGCCTTTGATTATATTATCAAATACATTTACATAATAATGTATTGTAGATAAAAAACCAAGCAATTGACCTATCAAGGTTCTTGAACAACTCAATGGAACCACAACCAAACAAACTCATCAATGCATTGCTTAAAAAAAAAATTAAAAAAAAAAGGAAGAAACAACACCCAGCTATATAAAAAGAAAGCAACAACTAAAACAAACTACTCCTTGTAACTATTCACGAAACTTGAAGGTTGAACAAAAACCCCAAAATCTAAAATAAAAACCAAGCGAAAAACAACGAGAATAATATTTAAAACACATAAAATCGAAGAAATAACTGACGAACCCAACTCAAAATAGAGAGAATATACGCTTTTTTACCTTAATTGGTGGGGCTAGTGGACGAAGAAGAAAGAGACAGAGCGAGGATTCAATGAGCAAAGATACGGAAGAGAAGGAGCACAGCGAGAAAGGCTAGAATGAGAGAAGAGCAGCTCAAAAATCTGTGGTCCAAAATCAGTGGGAGAGACTCGCGCACTACCAGAGGAAGAAAAAAAATAGGGTAGTTGGGTACCGTCAGTGGGAGAAGAGCAGATTTGTAGATGACTGATGACACTGCGTATTGAAAGAGGTAAAAAAAAAAGAAAAAGAAAAAGAAAAGGACAACGAAGCTAGCTGATAAAATAGCAACGACGATGGGCCCACAAACCAGCTCTTTTATTATAGTAGCATATTTTAATGATTATATTTGTTATTTGTTAGACTAAAATAGAACATAATATTATATATGGGTATTTGTATAAAATAAAATAAAGTATCACCCGATTAAAAAATGTATGTGAGGAAACGAGATATTATTCGGATAAAATGGTAAGTCGGGAAAGTACTTTCTTATAAGTATGAAAATTTTTATGTGAACGAGTATCGAGTGAATAGCGGCATGTACATACCCATTTGTATTACTAGACTGTTAACAAATAATATTAAATAAGTTAGATGATATAAACGTAAAATATAGTAAAACATTAATCGAGTACATAAACGGGTAACTATTAATATATTATTAATAAAACATTAATTTAACTTGTCAAATACTAACTCAAAAATGTATATTTGCTGCTTTTGTTATGCAAATCCAATTACACGTATTTGTTTAATATTTTATTGTTCATTATTATTGAAATTTTTTAGAATTAGTCTTCCTATGCAACGCATGAGTGAGATGTTAGACTAATAGTTCCTATAATTGATTGTGATTCGATCATTTGATTGCTAATTATTACAACTTTATATAGGTTGGACCTATGAGCTTGAATGGTGTGTTTGGAGGAGACCCAAAATTATGGACTTAGTTATGCATCCAAATTTATGCTCAATACTTAAATATTTTACTACAAATATCTAGTGGTGATTTATGATTCGCATATTAATTCGTAATTCTAGACAATGCAACTGGTATATTATACTTTATTTGTGACATAATGTTTAAAAAACAAACTTACACGTTAATTTTGATACAAATGTACACTATAATTCTAACGATTATCATTATAAAATCATGTTACTTTTTTAAGGATTATATTTGTTATTTGTTAAACTAAAATAACAATGTGATATTATAGGTACTTGCACAAAGTAAAACGAAGTATCACTCAGTTAAAAAGCTATGTGGGGAAACGAGTTATTATCCTGTTAAAAAGGGTATGTCGAATGTATTTTTTTATATGAGTAAGAAAATTTTTATCTAAACGGGTATCGAGCGAATACGGGTATGTACATTACATGTCTGATATATATTATTAGACTGTTAATTAATAATATTAAATAAGCTAAATGATTTAAAAATAAAATATAGTAAAACATTAATCGAGTACATAAAAGGGTAACTATTAATATGCTATTAATAAAATATTAATTTAACGTGTCAGGTATTAAATTAAAATTGTATATTTACTAATTTTGTTATGCAAATCCGATGACAAGTATCTGTGCAATGCAAGGGTGAAACTTCTTTCGATTCCATCGTTAGTAATGACATTGGTGTTGTATGATATTTTTAGGTATCTTGGTATCCCGTCTTTTAAGAGATTTCGTATGTTTGGTGATAGTTATACTTTATTTTCATTTTCAGCTTTTCATCTAAAATATGGACATGTACAATATAAAATATATTATTATTTACTTTTACAATACTACAATACATTCATGCATAAATACATACATGAATAAAATGAGTTGTGTCATGTGAATTGTTTTGAGTTTTTCTGTGTGAACTCAATCCAATTAACTACATTATTTTCTAATATTCTTGCTGGTTGTCTTCAAAACCCAAATTTTGTTATCAAAATTCATTGTTAAGGTGAATTATATGAATCTCTTTTATTTGATTAATTATCTGAGATACTTTTTTGTTTCCCTTGCCACTAAGGAAAAAAGAAATATAAATTATGACAACATTAATTGTATCGAATGTACTGAATTGTTACCTTACTTGCAAATGGGTAAATGATATTTAGCTGTAAATAATTAGATTAATAGGCATTAGGTCTCTCCACTTTAATTATCAACAATTATATCACTAAAGTTATACGTAATTACAAAAATGCCACTTTTGCCAATGCTATATTATTACCTTATCATCATCAAATTATAGTCTCCAATAATAAGAAAATGATTACTCTAAATGATACATTTTACTGAAGAGGAAAAGTAGAAAAATAATTTTAGGTTTCACAAAGCATTTAACGTCTATCTTGACGTATAATGTTAAATAAATTTTAACTGATTGCATGCATCGCAGAGATAGTCATGCAATTATTTCATCATATTCAAATAACAACTTCTACTAAATATCTTTACAAATCTGAATTCTGGAATGCAATACTATACTCTAGAATTCTCAGTCATAAGTCGAAGTTAAAGATCAGTATTCCTAATATATTATTATGAAATTTTTATCATTCGACTACGTTGTGTAGTGGCACGAGACTTATAATCTCAAGACATGGAGATCACATCATTTAGGCAAAAAATATATATGGATTAGATGCAGGTGACAAATTTTTTTATTGTAAGAAATACTTTGATACTATTTGATTCAAGACTTCCTTTTATAATACAAATTACATTTGTAAATGTCATAATTTTTATGTTATTTTATGACATCAAGTATCTGAATTTTTATTAAACTACTTTTGATGTACGACCATTTTACTAGACCTCTACCTGTACATCGTACGGGTGAAAAATCTAGTGTTCATCTAACATGAATAAGTGATAGGTTGAATTAATCACCCTGATTGGTCGTTTGTGGGCTTTCAAATCCGCTGCGAAATTCATGTGGTTGCAGAAACTGTTGGCTATATATATATTTCTTTTGGTTAATATAAATGAATTCGACAGCTATGAAGTCTAAACAGATCTCATATTTGAGATGTTGCCTGATATCAAAACGAAAAGCAGGCAGGACGTTATTAATTGCCACATTGACTTTGAAGCCATGGATGAGAAACCGGCTAGTTCAAATTCTTGATTATATGTGAGCAAGATAATAAAGTGTGTCTCAGATTACTAGCTGCTCTTGTCACCCGCCCTAAATTAGATGCCTTCATCTCCTACTTGACATGTCTCAAATCATTTAGAAGAGATTGATGGGGTTGAGCCATCATTCATGGGAAGGATGAAGAGAGAAATTGAATTCATATATAATAATAATATCATATAATTGATTCATTGTGAGAGCTTACGCCATGATGTAGGTGTTGGAAAACCAACTAGATAAAATGAACAAACAACAAAAGACTTTATTTACGGGAGGAGGAAGACTTAAAAAGAACACTCAACTTTATATTTCTTGTAATTGACTTTTTATAAAATACATACAAAAACAACTTTTTATAGGATTTAGGAACATATGTTTTCTACCAATTTATGACAACCTAAATGCATCACAATTAAATAAGATCATAACTTCAAAAATAACCTAACTAATCTATTAATGTAACAATAAATAAAGTTTAGGTTTCTAACATCCCCCCTTAAACTTGATTTATTGTAACTCCGATTAAACTTCGAATAAGAATAGATCAACCTTCAATGGCTTGGTGAATATATTGGCAATTTGATCGTGAGACTTTGTGGACTTTAAGTCCACATACTTCTTACCAATACAATCTCGAACAAAATGATACTTCATATCGATGTACTTGCTACGATCATGAAAAACCATATTCTTGGCCAAAGATAATGCTAAGTTATTATCAACAAAAATCTCTGTTGGGCCACCTTGTTTCAAATAAACCTCCTTTAACAAATTTTTTAGCCAAATTGCTTGACTAACACCTGATCCAATGGCAACATATTCCGCTTCACAACTTGAAAGCGTAACAATTGGTTGCTTCTTTAATGACCACATAAAAGCTGTATCACCTATGAAGAATACATGACAGACGTGTGCTCTTCCGATCTCATCTCTTTCCCAATCACTATCGTTATAACCAATAAGTTTGTAATCAGTCGAGTGTGTGCAAAATTGGCCATAGTGAATGTTACCTTTGACATATCTTAAGATTCTCTTCACTGCCTTCATATGTGACGCGGTCGGGTTCAGATCGGAAGAGCGTCGTGTAAAAAAACCCATCCCAAATAAAATATCGGGTCGTGTGCATATCAAATACCTCAAACGTCCAACAAGGCTCTTGTAAAGAGTTGAATCAACTTTTTCACTAGCATCAAATCTTGACAACTTTATTCCACAATCAACGGGGGTGCTAACCGTTGATAGGCGAAATCGCAAGTGCACGATATCGTTCAAGTAGTATAGGACTAGAAGAGTCCCGAATATCGATCCCACAGGGAAAGTTGTCACCTATTTCTATTGAGTCAATTTCACACCAGTTGAATAAGAAAATTAAAAGTGTGTAAAAGAATAATG
Organism: Nyctanthes arbor-tristis; assembly: GCA_963692815.1. Lineage (NCBI taxonomy): Eukaryota > Viridiplantae > Streptophyta > Magnoliopsida > Lamiales > Oleaceae > Nyctanthes > Nyctanthes arbor-tristis. Next base: position 25,215 of record CAVNYN010204759.1, read on the forward strand.
ATGTTGTTTAAACTAAAATTAAATACTCTATCTATTTTAATCTAGGAAGGAACTCAAATTAATGGACTAGAAAATATATATATGAAGGCGTTGAGACTCACGAATCCACAATAAACAGGCGTTCCAATTATGCAATCCCACTCATGACAATTCACCATCACGTGCTCACAAC
>CAVNYN010204762.1:0-25322 GCA_963692815.1 Nyctanthes arbor-tristis
CTTTTCCTGTGGCTGTTGCTTGCTATTCCTGCAGTGATAATTTGTTTACCATCAAAACATGTTTAATACAAAATTTAATTTAAAGAAAAGCTTTTTGTGTAACTTCAATTCATTACTGCAGCTAATATCACTAAATGTGCCTAACTTATTCATGGAATAAACTTGGCACTGATAGAATATAATTGTTTGCATCATTACGAACAATGTCAACTGAGGCTTTGTAATGATTGGGCAGCACCATCATAGTAGGCTCGTACAGGTAAGTCAACCCCTCTGCCACAATTTTAGTCTCGCCGTTGCAAATAAGGGCGAGACGACAGATGGTCGGCTTCTTTGAATATTCAATACAATTGAATAAAAATTGTTATCTGTAAGAATTGAAATGAAGTCAATATATTCAACAACATCGTAATGCAACACTAAGTATACTTCAATATCAAAATATGGCCGAGGATCAAGCGAGTGGCAGCTACTATGAGTAGGCAATTTCCCGGAAGGACTCACCGCCTTAGGTATTTCCATGCCACGAAATTGTAGAGGTATTTCTATTCCAAAGTGTTGGAAGACAGAGGCCATATGCGATTGCATTATATTGAACAAAGCTTGCATCTGTGCTGTGGTCTATTGCCTCAACCGCTCAGTGATACTGGTCTCCACCTCCGATGTGATCACCTATCTAATATCATCCAACGAGATGACCCCACTCGGTCTTCTCTTAATCTCGTCTAGTCATCCATAAACGTATCTCAAAGTGACGTATCCACCATAGCCTCTCACTCGATCATGGTGATCTTCCTTACCAAGCGCTGCCGTTAGGATATCCCAGTGTCTTTTTGGGACAAAAGTCCCTTGGCAGACCTCGTCAATGCTTTTCTTTCTATTTGAATAAAGAGCAAGTAACTTAAGTAAAGAGAAAATTATGAGAAAATTATAAGTATACATTAATAAAAGCATTGAGGAGTTCAGCTAAGGGACTTTTGCTCTTTATTTGGTATGTAATAAGTGCCATCTAGGCCCTTGACGGTCCTTGCCTGAGTCCAATCTAGACTGCAATCATCGATCTGAAAGGTCGAGCTAACTGACCTATATGAGGAGGAGGAAGACAGGGGTTCTGCAATTGCCCACTCTGTGCTCCTACAACCATAACTGGAAGACCCTAAATGATAAGGGTGTTCATTATGCGACTAACTCTGTTTCCACTTCTCACTTTTCTCTTGAAAGTCAATATAGCAACCATTTCAATTTTTTGCCAGTGGTGAGAAAATAATCTAAAATCTTCTTTGACCATACCAAGAACTCTAGAGTTTCAAGATCCTGCTTTAAATTTACCCATATGGCAAGCGTAATGAAATGATAAAGTTGACAAGGAGTTTTATATTTTAGGTGATCCTTTTTGAAGTATTTTCATACCAACGAAGCTTCGGAGTCTTTCAATCTCTTCCTAGCTTCTCTCAAAATAGGCTCTTTCAAGTTATCATTCTCGAGATTGAGATTGAAAAAACTGCAAGACAAGAATATTGAACAATGTTATAGATAAAATCAACCACTATGCGATATCAAATTGAACCATGTAACCTCATTCAATACCTTGGCGTCTTCCCAAACAAGATAATTATGAGGCTGCTCAACTACGTGCCAATTTGGATAGTTTATATGCATATGAATCCGAACTACACTCCCTACATAAGTGCCTAATTTCTTTCCAAATTGCTTGATATTCCTACCTTGGTTGTCTAATTCAACTACTGCATCCTGTGTCTTCTTAAACTTCTTGCAAGTTGCTGAACCTCTTGTCCACTTCCATTTGCTACCAGTCAGATCATCTATTACATCTAAATTGCCAGCCATCAAGAGTGCTCACCGCGTCCTTACCTGCATACAACTACAAACACAAGCACATTAATCTAACCAATCATATTCCAACATAGTAAATAATAATATACAAGGCTACAAGTAAAATAACTAGATATTAACACAAACAAAAGAATTAGAAAGGCATGTATAATGCAGAATGCAAATGATCTTATACGACGATGTTATTATGAGCGATGGTCAATCCACAAGCCTTCCTAATGAGCTAAACGCATGTAATCTGTCTCTATGTTATCGTCCTTTTTAGGTATATGTTGTATACCAATAGAGAAGGGATTTCTTTAAATTGATCATACTCTTCTTCGTTGACCACATCATCTATGCCAACTATATGTCTCTTGCCTTGAAGGACGACTGACCACTTAGGCTCAACAAGATCAATAGTGTAGAACACTTGCTTTGCCTGTGATGAGAGTATGAAAGCGTCATCAAGATAGCCTAACTAACCAAAGCTTACTAGAGTGAAACCTAATTCATCAACTCAAACGTCCAGGTGGTTTTTGATCTGCTTACAGCGAAAAATAGGAACCTTGAGAACCTTGTAATCAAGTTCCCAAATTTCTTTAATGACACCATAATACGACGTTGCGGCATCCACTGGCCTTCCATGATTAGCACTGGAATACTCTAATGAAAGTGCTATCAATGTCACTCCACTGTTGATGCAAACCCGCAATGGAACTATGCCAAAGGAACCCACACGAGATTGGAGATCAACCCAGAAAAGCCAATTACTAGGTTGTGATTTGAAATCCCTAACGATCCACGCGATTCTCGACTTGAAAATGATTGGTATACTAAACCAACCACCCCCCGAAGATGCAGAACCCGGAACCAATAGCGGTGTGAATGCCACAAAGAGTTAATCATGCTCTTTGACAAGTTTAGATCGATCAAAATTTGAACGAAGCAATTGAGAGAAAATTTCCTCAAAAATAATGATAAATTCACAAGAATGTTGATTAAAATGTTTACAATGTAATCGCTCATTAATATAGCCTCTAGGAACCCTAGTAGCCTTTGGAAACAAGAAAACCCAAGAAAAGAAATAAAATTGAAAGCAAAAAAATATGGAATCCGCGTCCAAATTCCGTCTAAATAGCCTGTGCAAGTGCACCTGGGACGCAGGGCGCCCGTTCCCATCTTTCTGCTGTAGATAGGCAAAATTTTGCATACTATGCGGCCACAAGAAAACATGTTGTGAGGCCGCATGGTTTTCTGTGACTATCCATTCCTGCAGTTCTGGCCCCGCAAGTTTTCACTTCCCCCCAATTTAGTCCCTGGCCTTCGGATTCTTTGTAGCCTTGGTCTGGTCTTGAATTAAGTTCACCTCCCTTGATTCTCCTTTACTCAAGTCACGCTTTAATCCTTTTGAACCCATTGGATAGCTATGATGCCCGAAATCTTGGACTAATCCCACCATAACATCTTTGATTTTATTAGCTCTTGCTCTTGTAATTGGTCCAACGGGCACATGAAGTAGATCAATTTTGAGTGCTCCCGCCTTGGTTTGTATCATCTCCTCCCTCTTTAGAAATATTCATCTGCAAATCACCACCTGCATCAAATGGAACGAGATCACTAAAATTGAAAGTAGCGGAAACATTATACTCACCAAGAAGATCCAATCTCTATGCGTTATCATTAATCTTCGCGATGACTTGGAAGGGTCCGTCTCCTCTGGGTTGTAACTTGGAATGCCTTTGCTTAGGAAATCTTTCCTTCCTTAGGTGAAGCCAAATCCAATCGCCGGGTTCAAATGTCACCTTTTTCGTACCTTTGTTTGCACTAGAAGCATGTTGTTCATTTCGTTTCTCAACTTGTGATTTCACCTTCTCATGAAGTGATTTTACTAGCTCTGCCTTTCTCTTACCATCTAAGCTAGCTCTTTCATCCATAGGTAGGGGGATCAAATCCAAGGGAGTCAAAAGGTTAAATCCATAAACAATCTCAAAAGGTGAGAATGCAGTAGAAGAATGAACAGCACAGTTATATGCAAATTCAACAAAAGGCAAACACTCCTCCCAACTTTTCAAGTTCTTCTTGACAATAGTGCATAATAATTGAGTCAAAGTCCTATTCACTATCTCAGTTTGACCATCGGTTTGTGGGTGACAATTAGTAGAGAATAACAGCTTGGTTCCTAACTTACCCCACAAAATCTTCCGAAAATAGCTAAGGAACTTCATATCCCTATCTGAAACTATGCTCTTAGGAATCCCATGGAGCCGCACTATTTCCCTAAAGAAAAATTCGCTCTATGTGTAGCATCATCAATTTTGTTATAAGCTATGAAATGAGCCATTTTACTAAACCTATCAACCACCACAAATATTGAATCTTTACCACTTTTAGCTGTAGGTAAACCTAGAATAAAATCCATAGATATATCTACCCACGGCTCATTAGGCACTGGTAAAGGCATGTATAACCCTTGAGGTAACACCCTAGACTTAGCCTTTTTACAGGTTACGCAATTTCCACAAATTCTCTCCATATCTCGTTTCATTTTAGGCCAGTAAAAGTGTTCTTGGAGTACATTTAAGGTCTTTTGAATGCCAAAATGACCCATCAATCCCCCACCATGGGCCTCCCTGACTAACAACTCCCGCATAGAACTAATGCGCACACATAATTTATTCTCTTTGAACAAATAACCCTCTAGTCTATAAAACTTGTCAATTGCCCCCTTTTCACATGACACAAAAATACTAGAGAAATCAGGATCAGACACATACAAACACATACAAGTCCTTTACATATTCAAATCCCAACAACCTAGCATTTAATGTAGAGATTAGGGTGTCCCTTCTTGAAAGAGCATCAACTACCACATTTTCCTTTCCTCTCTTGTATTTTATCACATAGGGAAAGGTTTCGATAAATTCCATCCACTTAGCATGACGCTTGTTCAACTTACCTTGCCCCTTTAGATGTTTCAAGGATTCGTGATCGGTGTGAATCACAAACTCTTTTGGCCACAGATAATGCTGCTAGGTTTCCAAAGCCCTCACTAGTGCATATAGCTCCTTGTCATATGTTGGATAATTAGGTGTCGCACCATTGAGCTTTTCACTAAAGAATGCAATTGACTTCCTTTCCTGTGTCAAAACAGCACCCACACCTATTCCTGACGCATCACATTCAATTTCAAAAGTTTTAGAAAAATCTGGCAAAGCTAAAACATGAGCAGAACACAACTTTTCTTTTATAGTTTGGAATGCAAGGTCTTGTTCACTACCCCATTTAAATCCTACAGATTACTTGATTATCTCAATTAATGGTACTGTTAGTGTACTGACATCTTTAATGAACCTACAGTAAAAACTAGCAAGTCTATGAAAGCTCCTAACTTCAGTTATGCTCTTGGGGGTTAGCCAATCTTTAATCGCCTTGATTTTATCCTCATCAACCTCTATCCCATTAGCACTAACTACATAACCAAGAAATACAATTTTGTCCAAGCAAAAATGCCTTTTACCAGGATTAGCATACAACCCTTCTTTTCTTAGAACCTCAAACATGCTCCTAGGATGTTTCACATGATTGCCTAAATCTCGACTATAAATCAGAATATCATCAAAATACACCACCACAAATTTCCCAATGAAAACACGTAAAACATGATTCATTAAATGCATAAATGTACTAGGTGCATTTGTAAGACCAAACGGCATAACTAACCACTCATGCAAGACATATTTAGTCTTAAAAGCCGTTTTCCGTTCATCTCCTTCTTTCATGCGAATTTGATGATAGCAACTTTTTAAATCAACTTTGCTAAAAATCTTAGCACCATAAAGTTCATCAAACATATCATCTAGCCTAGGAATTGGATGATGATACTTTACCGTGATGTTGTTTATAGCTTGACAATCTATGCATATCCTCCAAGTCTTATCCTTCATAGGAATAAGCAAAACTGGGACTGCACAAGGGCTCATGCTTTCCTTAACATAGCCCTTACTCATGAGTTCCTCCACTTGCCTTTGCAACTCCTTTGTCTCCTCCAGATTGCTTCGGTACGGGGGTCAGTACGGAATCACGGCACCAGGAACAAAGTCAATTTGGTGCTCGATTCCCCTAATTGGTGGCAATCCACTTGGTAGCTCCTCTGGTAAAATATCTTCAAACTCTTGCAAAAGAGAAATAACTGCAGAAGGGAAGGAAGAGTTAGAATCATCAAGTACAAGGCATGACTCTTTGTATACCAACAAAATAAGTTGTTGGTTATCCGAAAGGGCCCTCGATATCTCACTCTTTTTTTACAAAGAAACAGTTTTTTTCTTACCCTCTCGACTCTTTTTACTTAGCTCTCCTTTTGCTTTTTCATTGCAACTCATTTTTTCCCTTGAACTCTCTCTTTCTTTCTCTCCCATTTTTCCACTCGCTTTTAAGGTCTCATTTTCTTTTCCTTTCTCTCTTATTTTTCTCTCTTTCTCCTCAACCTCACCTTTTAATTTCATTTGATCTGCAAAGACTTGCTGTGGAGTCAAAGAAGCAAGTGTAACTGGTTTTCCATCCACCTTGAAACTGTACCGCCCATCATGCATTGCCCTTCTGTCATACTACCAAGGTCTTCCCAGCAAAATATGGGTGGCTTGCATAGGAACCACATCACACAAGACCTTATCCGAATACGTCCCTATGGAGAAAGTCACCAATACCTGCTTATTCACCCTGACTTCTCTTGATTCGTTAAGCCATTGCAACTTACACGGTTTTGGGGTGTTTAACTACAGGTAACCCAAGCTTCTCCACAAACAGAATGCTAGTGACATTGGTACAATTTCCCCCATCAATAATCATACTACAAGGTGTACCACTGACCCAACATCTTGCACGAAATATGTTCTCCCTCTTTAGCGCATTATCATCCACTTTAACTTGTGTGTTGAGGGCTTGCCAAGAAACTAAAGTCTCTGGCATGGGCATCAACCCAATAGCCTGGGGATCTTCACTAGAGTCATCATCTTCATAACAAGGCTCTTCCTCTTCCCTTCCTTCGGTCTCAACTTCTCCATCCTCTCTCATTAACATAGTACGCCTATTATGACACTCTGCCGCCATGTGTCCAAAACCTTGGCACTTAAAGCACCTTATATCCTTATTCCTAGGAGGTTGAACTTCCACTTTAGCCTTCCCCTTGTTATCCATCGCTTGATTCCCCCTTCGGTGCCTCATTCTTTCCCCTCCAAGCGGACTTTTTTTCAACTGGTTCTCCACCTTCACAGCTTTATGGATTAACTCCTCTACATCCACGTAACGTTGAAGGTCTACTATATTGGCTATCTCCCTATTTAATCCACTCAAGAAACGCGCCATAGTAGCCTTATTGTCCTCCATTACATTCGCCCTAGCTATGTCTATTTCCATTTCTTTGTAGTAGTCCTCCACACTCCTTGACCCCTGAGTTAGATTTTGAAGCCGTTGGTAAAGTTCCATGTAATAATGGGTAGGGACAAACCTCTTTCGCATAATGGCTTTCAATTCCCTCCACGATTCTACAGGGTCCTCATAACTTTGCTTTCTACTACTAGCCAACTAATCCTACCAACTCAATGCATAATCAGTGAATTCCATAACTATCAGTTTCAACTTTTTCAACTCTGAAAATTCGTGATAATCAAACACCAGTTCTACCCTTTTTTCCCACTCAAGGTAAAGCTTCAGGATCACTTTTACCTTGAAATTGAGGTATTCTAATTTTGACATTCCCAACATTGCCATCTTCTCCATTCCACTCCCTACGTTCACCTCTCTCCCGCTGATTATCCCAATGACCTCTCATAGCTCCCTCATTCTCCCTATTGATTTCATCTCCTCCATCACCTAATTCTAATTCATTGCCTTCCACCATCATGTTCACTCGTTGCGTCCTTGGCCCATTATTATTACCTCTTTGTGGTGGAACCCAAGCAACTTCCAACCCAGCCATCCTATTCTCTATTCTCACCATTTGTATTTGTAGGTCTCGCCTCACCTAATCCACCATCTTCCTAACCATAGCCCTTATCTCATCAAGTTGTGTAGTGTTGTTTTGTCCAGCGGTAGAATTATGTTCTGACATTGTGCAATTTGTGTGTGCAAGTGTCCTCACGTGTTTGAATCACTCGTATTTCACTCACACTAGGCTCTTACCTGATAATAATCTCACCCACACTACATTTTACTACTCTAGCCTCTCAATTATCGTTACAAAAAAAAAAAAAAATGAACCAAGCAAACTCACCTAAGCAGTGATGTTCTCCGCTTAGCTCGCACTACTACCAACAAATATAGGAATGTATAAACATGAATTTAACTAGAGACAGTAAGGAAATTTGAATGAGCAAGAATGATGATGACTAACTAAAAATATTAGGAAAGCTTGAGCAAGAAGAAGGATAATAATGAGTTTTTTTTCTTTGGAATTCACGAAACAAGCAGAAGCAATTTTTTTTTTTTTCCTCTTAGAATTGACGAAACAAGCAGAAGCAAATTTGTTTTGTTTTTTTTTTCCTTGGAGTTTCATGAAATGGCAGAAGCAAAATTGAAACAAATTCGGAATGAGAAACAAAGAAAAGATATACCAAAAAATTAGAACCTGAAGCTCTGATACCAACTAATGCAAGCCCGTAATGGAATTACGCCAAAGGAACCCACACAAGATTGGAGATCAACCCAGAAAAGCCAATTACCTAGTTGTGATTTGAAATCCCTAACAACCCATGAGATTCTCCACTTGAAAATGATTGGTATATTAAACCAGCCACCCCCCGAAGATGCGGAACCCGGAACCGATAGCAATGTGAACGCCACAAAGAGTTAATCACACTCTTTGATAAGTTCGGATCGTTCAAAATTCAAATGAAACAACTGAGAGAAAATTTCCTCACAAATAATGATAAACTCATAAGAATGTTGATTAAAATGCTTACAATGTAATCGCTAGCCTCTAGGAACCCCAATAGCCTTTGGAAACAAGAAAACCCAAGAAAAGAAATAAAATTAAAAGAAAAAAATATGGAATCCGAGTTCAAGTTCTATCTAAATGGCCTATGTAGGGGGCCCGTCCCCATCTTTCTGCTCTAGATTGGCAAAATTTTGCCTACCGTGCGGCCGCAAGAAAACATGGCCTGCGGCCGCATGGTTTTCTGTGACTATCCATTCCTGTAGTTCTGGCCCCACGAGTTTTCACTTCGCCCAGTTTAGTCCCTGGCCTTCAGATTCTTTGCAACCATGGTCCAGACTTGAATTAAGTTCACTTCCCTTGATTCTCCTTTGCTCAAGTCACGCTCTAATCCTTTTGAACCCATTGGATAGCTATGATGCCCCAAATCTTGGACTAATCCCACTATAGCATCTTTGATTTTATTAGCTCTTGCTCTTGTAATTGATCCAACAGGCACATGAAGTGGATCTATTTGAGTGCTCCTCCCTTGGTTCATATCAACTGTTCTGCATTGTGCTTTTATCATCTTGAAGTTTTGTGTAAAATGTGTACCCATTATTGTCATATCCTTGATAGGAAGAAACATCTACCCTAGGGCTGTACACCAAATATTTTAGGGTTTTCCTAATCGCCGTCAGCGTGTGGGACAACTGCTGGAGCATTCTATCACTGAACCATGTTACGAATATGCGATTATGTTCAATGATCAACCATATCTCACGCTTTGAAGGATTTTAACGCCTTAACATCGACATATGCTCGTCCAAATATTGGTGAACTACAATAAGATGGTGCAAGACAAGAAGGTGTGCTTTATCCCACATTTCGGACCTCGACACAATTGATCTGAATCCAATCATACCTTTACCTCCAAGTCTCCCCTCGTATCACGATTTAGGAATACCAATGACTTCAACACCATCTAGGTAACCAGTTAAAAATTCAATGACCTCTTCAGCAATATAACCTTTAATTATACTTCCTTCCGGTCAAGATCGGACCAAAATACTCATGTGTCTCTCAAATGAATGCATATACCTCAAGACCACCTAGCAAGAGATCTTAATTTGCCTCATCAAGTGAACAATTAAATGTACCATAATGTCAAAAAATGATAGCGGCTGACAGAGCATCCAATACCTTGGGATCAACGGCCTTGTAACAAATTGAGTTGAAAAAGAAGCAGAGCTTAGTTATGACATGTCTAACATGTTTTGGCAATATACCTCATATTGCAAGTGGCAAGAACTATTGCATTAAGATATGACAATCATAGGACTTTATGCTAACCAATTTCAAGTCTTTGATCGACAAAAGCCTCTTAATGTTTGATGAATAGCTAGATAGAATCTTAACAGCACTTAAGCACTCACAAAAGCTTGTTTCGACAAAGTATAACACGTAGGGACCAAAAATATATGCTTTCTCGACTCCTGCGGTGCTAATTGTCTTTTCTAATTTTGACATCATCTTTCGTTATTCTTAGAAAATTCAATAACGTTCCAATTATGCTATCGTACACATTTTCTCCAAGTGCATTACATCGAGACAGTTTCTAACTTGCAAATGCTGTTAGTATGGTAAATCCTAGAATATAGATTACTTCTTCCATAGACTCTTCTATGGAGGCTTAGAAGTTATACCATACACGACAATAACATTTTTAACACTCTCACAAACAACTTTTTCTATTAACAGTAAGTGGATTAATCGAGTCTCTGTTCTCCCGTTAGAAGCCTTTTTCTTCTTTCAATACATGTAGTTAGATGGGAGAAAGATCCAATGACTTATAAACACACTTTTCTTACAGCTATTTTACCAAAGATCAATAGTCTCATTTTCACAAATGGGACCCGCTTTGGCTCCTTTGGTAGACCTAACAAGTTACCGTATGTTGGAAAGTCATTTATGGTGCAAAAAATCGTTGCACGTAGTGTGAAATGCATCCACTGACACACCTTTATTCTAGAAAAACTTCAAATCATCAATGAGTGGAGTGATGTACACATCCATATCATTTCCAGTTGTTTAGGCCCCAAAATCAACAAGGACAACATTATGTACTTTCGTTTCGTGCACAACCAAGGAGAAAGATTGTAACACATAAAAAGAACAGGCCAAATGATATGTCGACTACTTATATTACTGTGCGGGTTCATTCCATTTATACATAGCCCAAGTCTAAGATTCTTATCTTCGCCATTGAATTCAGGAAACATCCTGTTTATATTCCTCCACTTGGAGAATCAGCTTGGTGTTTGAGTTTTCCATCTTCTTTCTTTCCATTAGCACTCCACTACATTTTCTTGACATCCTTTGCATTCTCAAACAAGCGTTCAAATCTAAGTATTACATGCAGATACTATAACACCTTTGCTAGAGGGCCTTTCTTATTTGAATGTTTATCGTGGCTATCCTTTCTCTTATACCGTGACGACCCACACCTTGGATAGATATGAAAGTCCTTGTACTCATGCCGGTACAAGACACAATTATTTGGACATACGTGTATCCAATCAATCTCCATACCCAAACCGGCATAACAATTTCTTTGCCCCGTAGATCGCGCTAAGAAATTTGTTGTTCTCGGGAAGCATGTTTCTTAGAAATTCCAGTAACCCTATGAAACTCCTCTCACTTTACCCAATCTTTGCTTTCAAATTATACAATTTGAACACAGCAGGCAACTTTTTAAACTTATTACATCTAGGAGGCAAAGGCATTTTGGAATCAATGAACAAGCCTAAAAAATGTGCTAAGTCTTAGTAAAATAATCTTCTATATCACACATAATTTTATCAATCTAGTCATTCTGGACATCATCATTATCTTCTCCTGAGCACCTTCATTGTCATTTGTGCTCGTCGTAGGAAGTAAATCCTTACCATACCAAAACCACCGCGTATAACCGTCGTTAAAACCATACCTAATCAAATGCCGCTTCACTTTCATATAGTTATGAAACTATTGCAAATTTTTACAATCGCGTCAGGGACAAGCTATTAGTTCTTCTCGTTTCCTTTTTCTATTATCTTAAGCAAATTTTACAAATTCTTCAACCCCTTTCAAATATTATAGTGTGCTACGTCTCCCATACATCCAACTCCGATCCATTTATATCTCATGACCCATTAGGAGCGCCAAAACAAGAGTTACTTATTTTGAGCGGATAACTTGTGTTTTATTATTTGATTTCCTTAATTCATTTATTTACTCAAATTGTTAATTACAAATGTATTTTCATCACAAAACCAATCAAATAGATTTTTACATTATTTGATTTCCATAATTTATTTGTAAATGAATATTGTTTGTTTTATACATATTGATTAATTTGTATCACAAACTTAATGAAAGAATTTTTCATTATTTGTTTTTTTTAACTTATTTATCATGTCAATTACATATTTATCTTTATCACAAGCTTAAACAAAGAATTCTAATATTATTTGATTTTTGTTATTTACTTGTATATCAATATTCATTTTTAGTTACAAGTTGATCATTTGCATCATAAACTTAAAGAAAGAATTTCTCATTATTTGATTTTCTTATGTTAATTGTCTTCTTAATTATATGTTTATTTACATAACAAACCAAATCAAAAAATTCTTGTATTGTGTGATTTTCTTAATTTATTTCTCTATCGACACCACTCAACTACATGTACACTAGAATCACATTTTTAGTTATCTATCTCCCTAGCCAATGCATCACTTTCATATTCAAATCTCTATGAAGCCTTTTATCAAACATGTGGTGTTCAACATTTCCAGCTTCTATAAAAATCCCACTACTTCATAAAATCTAACTAAACCTTGTTTAATCATAATAATGTATGTATATATTTAACAAATAATACCCAAGAAATTACGTACATCCACTAAAATCAGCAACATTCATATTTACCCAACATACACAAATGTAGAAGTATAATTCTCAAAATGTAATTAAACAAAATCTATCATAGTTACAAACTAACCAAGAAATAGAGAGTAATTACCTTAAAAATACTTTGAAGAAGTGGAGAAAAAGCTATACAAAGTTGTGTTGGAAATGGGTTTGAGTGAATGCCATCCGAAATGGGTTTGTTTGGTGTTTGAAACGGGATTGAAATATCTACGGTTGAATGGGTTGTGGCTCGCGAATCGCAAATTGGGTGCTCATCGGATGGGAGGCGGATGGAGATCTAGCGACTTGGAAGTTGAAGTTTGGGGGTTTCACTTTCTGCTGTTGCTTGAAATGTTATAGCAGAAAGCATTAATACATGTTATTAAAAAAATGAAATTGGCGTCGGTTCCTAAAAGGAACCGATTACTATTAATAATACACTTCGGTCCTTAAGGAGAACCAACGTGTATTACGATGTGTATTACGAAACAATAGGCATTGGGTGCCAGTTGGCAACCGACACCTATTATTTTTTTTAAAGAATAAGCGTCGGTTCTCCTCAAGAACCGACGTCTATACTTATCAATATATCGAAATTGCCACGACGTTTTGTATAGGCATCATATTCTCCACCAACCGACGTGTTGGCAATTTTTTTGGTCAAATCTGTAGTAGTGAGTGTATTTTGTACCTCCAGCTGTTTTAGTCCCTTGACTATTTAATGCAACTATGTAATGTTACTCAGCTTTACTGGCAGAGTCAGAAATTTAGTTCAGTGTGGTCGGAAATTTTTTGCCTCTCTTTAACTGTACTTTGGTATCCCTTCATCAAACCCTCTTCAACTAAACCTGCATGGCTATATGCAATAGGAGCTGTTGCAGGAAAATTTACTCCGTTTACATCAAATCAAAATGATTAAGGGCCTCGTTTGCATTCCTATTAGTTGCCAAGTCAACTAATATCGAGTTCTATAAACAAATATTTGAGTAGTCATATTTTTAAATACTTGTACACCATTTTGACCCATCTATGCCTACAATATATATCTATTAATAATTTACCATGAATATTTTCACTAAATTCATATATTACACCAACTGTTACAACCTCATTGCCAAACTTAGAGTTGAAAAATTAGAGGGCACTAGTGAAACAATGTTCACATATAATGGGCTAAGATGAGTTACTATAAATTGGAAAAATACTTAGAATTAGAATTACATCATAAATTGTAGTAAAAATATTCTGCCTATGTATTATTAACGCAAAAAATTTACTCTTTAAAGTGTGTCAGTCACTTTTCCATATATAAAAAAAAATTAATGCTCTAATTAATTAGGAAGAAGAACGGTCAGTCAAAGGGAGCGTGTGGGTCCTTTTAAGGGTAATTATGTAATTTCTCATTTAGATCAAACCCAACACTCCCTATCAGGGGTCAGTCAAAGGGAGCACATGTCTCCTTTTTAAGGGTAAGTTGGCAATTTCCTATGTAGATCAAACCCAGCACTCTCTATCCTTATCATGTCGGCTGCTGCTTCTTCTCCAATATCAAGCTTTCAACTACAGTAGCTCTTTACTGGCGAATGCTCTTCTCGGCCTAATTTCAGAGTCGCCTCCACCCATGGGTCGAAGGAAGTTCAGTGCGGTCCATGGACCGCACTCGTCCAATGGAGGCTCCACCCGTGGCTTTACATGAATATAGAATAGATTCATTTTCACTAAATAAAGTACTGCAAGAAGCAGTATGCTTGACTCATAATAATAGAATGGAAAGATTAATTGGGATCCTTAAAAAGTTTAAATTAGAGAAAAGAATCAACATATGAATTATATTATTGTGAAACCACAACGTGTATTTTACTAGTACTAGGAAATAACCCAGAATGGAGAATAGACCAGACATCTGGTGCATGATCAGTGTCAAAATGTAGAAGCAATAAATTCAACGTAGTACAATGAAAATGACAAATGTGGTATTATGTTTATATGTTCCTTAACTTGTTTTAATTTTCTGTAGACCATACATGTTCATACGCATTTGATAGCTATTATCATCGGAATTAAATATAATTAAACCTTTTTGGTGAACACATTTATTCCGATTTGGATCTGTCACGAGAACTGAAAGGAACTTTGAGTCTCCTGTAGTTTAGTTTGGAAAGGAGAATGAGATTCTTGCATGATGCTGAAGCCACCTACAGATTAGTTTCAGCAAGGGATTCCAATGCTGCCTTCGTAATGGCCTCCAACGCGTATTCAATGCAAGATCTGAACTTGTCGGGGTCGATGAAACCCTTCTCCCCTCCGATCGAAATTCTCAGATTCCCCACATAGCTCACTAGTGTTACTGAAAGACTCTGCACAAGAGTTATCGAGCATGAAGGTGAGTTATCGAGCATGAACGTGTTAAAGAACAATCAAGAAAAAGTGTGTATTATCAAATCAGTCGTATTATTATGTTTGATCATATCCTGCATATCAGTTCCTCTCTCCGACCAATACTTTGGTAGGATAACACGTCAACCAATTGACATGACAAATAAGAGAAGGACATGTGGTAATCAGATGTGTAGGTGGTTATCTTCTATTCATCCATGTAGCCAGAGCATTAGAAGGAGCAGTCAAAGAAATTTTTAAAATTTTTTCAAAGAAATATAAAAAGGATTTTTCTAGAACAGGGTAGCCGAGGAAGAGGATTGCTATCCCTAGCTATATTCTTTAGTTCATATCAAGTGATTGGCATGTAAGAGAACTTTTTTTTGTCCCGGCATATATGTCAAATGATAAACTTTGCATACTGTGTGTCTGGAGTAATTTCGCCAGATGTATAATGAGGGATTGGGACCATTGCTTAGAAACGTTATTGATTTCAAAAACATACAATTTGCTTAGCTTAAAGACAATATCATTAACCACATGTTTTGACTCTTCAAATATGTTTTGGTCACATTAAAAAAAGAAAAATATATACCAACATTAGGAATTTATGAAATGAAATATGGTGGCCCAAAAATTCGACTTTTCCAAATTCGAAATTTATAAATATGAATGAGTAAGATTCTAGACAAATGGCATTGTTAAGTACCTGAGGTGGCCCAGCGACAGCAAAGTACAATCCCTTAACTGGTTGGTTAGCTAAGGCCATTTTTTCCACTGGCCCCATTACATTTGACATTGCCAAGCTAGTATTTCTCAACGTGTTGTGGATGCATCGAGCCGTTGCCTATACTCATATATTGATATAAAACGTGAAAAAGAGTTAAAATTTTACTTTTATTTAAATAGCATAAGAGGTTATAAGCACTTAAGGGTTACCTCTGGACCTTTGATTCTTCTAATGAGCTCAAGAAACTGGCGAGTTAGATAAACCGACGCGGAATTTCTTTGTCTTTTGATCAGTTTTCGCGCTTTCTTGACGAATTTGAGTGGTTCATTTAACTTAGAGTCAGTCAATTCAGGAATAGGAACCTGTAAGAAGGCGAAACGGTTGCCCCATGGCATTTCTGCATTGGGCTTGACCATCTTGTTCACCGATTTGTAACCTCCTATGGCTCGAGTGTTGAGTAATACAAGCGCCGTGCACTTGGCCTTGCCTGAGTCTTGGTTCATTTTTTGCATGTATAAGCGAGTTCCAAATATGATTACCCCCGTAACCACATCATTAATTGTCTGTAAAACAAATATGTTTACCGGCCATACCCATCAAAAAAGATTGATTAGGCATAGAGTTTTAAAAATGCAAGATTCATGAAAAATTGTCAATGTCAGACCATGAGCGTAAAGTGAAGAGGCATAATGAGTAAAGCACAAGTTTCAAACATTAGTGTGTTTAGGTGTCTCTAGACTGGTGTCCCTGTATACAGGAAATAGAGATAGTCTTGCGGGCCCTACCTTTTTAGGATGTAGCCCTTCAAGAAAATATTCTAGAAAGTTTTAGACCACTCATTTTTGCCAATTATTTTCATACTTGCATTCAGTCATGATTCAAATATCTAATAACAAAAGGCAAAAAAAATAAAATCATGGAAATGTAAAAAAAAATAATAATAAATAAATAAATAAAAATAGAAGCAGTGAAACGTTACCACTTCAAGCTTGTCTTTGATTTGTTTGATATGATCAATAGAGAATGTAGTAGTTGTTATAGTAGTTGGTCGGAGCTCTACTCCATCTTCACCGGATCTAATAGGCGATAAATCATCTTTAATGAAACTGCTCTTTAGCACATTCCATCCAAAATCAGATATGGTATGAACTAATCCTGAAAAAAAAGAGGCAACCGCTTGAAAAACCAAAGATTGTTTCCTTTAGGCCCCGAGTTAGAGTGGAGCGTAGGGAACGTTAATGGCATAGAAGGATTGTCACGTCTTTGTAGACAGAAGAGAAGGGCACCCATAAGAGAATAGCCATCTCCAAGTGAATGGTGAAGCTTAAATATCACATTCCCTGCTGTATTTTTTGTTGGGTACTTAAATATGTGAATTTCCCACAAAGGCCTATTTGGAGGAAACTGCTCCATTGCTAGTTTGGTTAAATACTCACTGAAAAGCTCATCATAGTATTCTATTGACATTCCACTTGGAAAAACAGGCACTTTCACATGATCTTTTAGATTTACCCCCACCCTCTTCCATTTCTTTGCTCCTCTCTTCTCCGAAACCTGCTCGATTTATTAAAAAACTTAAAAAAAAAAAAATCTGTGAAGTCATGAACCCAATACTCTGTATCAAACATGCAATTCATATCTCGATAAGTTAAGAAAATACTGGTCATGCTTGCTGCTCACTTGGTAACAAGTATGTTACATGCACCTCTAGCCTTCAAAATAAGATATATGATTGAAGACAATAAAACTCACCATGATTGAAGAGAAGCGGGTATTTATAGGTAAGAAAACATCTTTGACAAGTGGAAGGGTTAAGGAATCATCAATTGGAACTTCCGATTCCAAGATTCCTAAGATAGTGAGTGATAAAACTGAGCTTCTCAAGTATTGGGCACTAGGACTCATTGGCTCGAGTGCATCTTCATGCTCAAATTCCATTGTGTTCTCCATTTTTCCAATCTACAACTTATTGGTATATTCTTGATGAAATGTGGACTCATAAAACCTTTTCCCATCGATAATAATAAATGGAGTGGGGGCATCTGGGTGCTTGCAGTGGGAAAAGAATAAAATAATTTTTGCTGGTTGATATGGGCAATATTATTAAATATGAAACAAATTACTAGTAGTTCACTGACTCTTGCAATCATCAAAATTAATAGGGTAATTTGCAGTGATGGTCCTCAATCTTTGTATTTAATTGCACTTTAATCTCTAGTATTTGAATATGAACAAATAAGTCCCCAACATTTCATTCATTTTTTAGTTTCATTCCAATGTATATATTTATAACTATTAAAATAAAATGTTTGGGTTTGTTTGATGACCTTTTAAATGGAATCTTTTTATAATTGAAATTAATTATGTAATTCACATCACTTAAGAGTACTTGGTATAATGACAAAATGATCATATATAACTTAATTTAAAAATTTTCACTATGGACGTGTTAATTTTCTGTGCAAATGTTTTTATTGTACTCGAGTGGCGTGAATTCGAAATTTCATTACAATTTAAAATGCCATTCCATTTAAATCATTGTTAAACGGACACTAACATTATAATAATTAAAATGTATATATTGATAAACTGCAAATGAATGAGAAGCTTGGGGATCTTTCGTCCAAATTACCCAAATTATTACTATATATGTCAATGTCGTGTGCAATTACTCCGATTGACACTGTTGCGATAGGAATTCCATTATGGGATAATAAAATTGGAGGGACAGCAAGTAACGTATTAAAATTCAATTTCGTACCGAATTAAGTAAACAATTCACACCGCCGAAAAGGTCAAAAAGGCAAAAGCCATAAATCTTCAAATTCTTTCAGTATGGTTAATTTCTCGTTCTCATTTAATCAAACTGGAAAGTATGAGTAATTTTTTTCTTATCAAGTTAGTGAAGTGTTCATCTGGAATACTCCCTCGGTCCCACGTACGAAGACAGTCTTTGTATTCATTTTACTTCTGTCGTAGATTATAGTTCACTTTTTTTTATTTAATTTCTTATAATAATGTCCTAATAATACACCCTTATTTATTATGCATTATAGTCAATAAGAAGGGACAATATAATATTAAGTAAATGAAAGATAACATTAAAAAAAATTCTTAAACTGCACTTTTCTAATAACAATAATTTTAGTTTTCTTTTATATCTGAGTAAAAAAAATGAAAGGGACTATGTTCGCCGGACAGAGGGAGGACATGGGTGTGCGCACACGAACTCGTCTAAGAAAAGAAAATGCATGTTAAACTTTGACACATGTAATTTTGTGTTCAACTAATATAATTCAATTAGTCTTCACACCTTGAGAGCCAATATGAAAGGAGAATCATACTACATATACCCAATGGTTCACATTATATTACTTGACATGATTGTGTTTTTCTATGCACTATGTCACTTTAAAATCAATAAATATCACACGTGCCACCTCATCCAGTACTGTTAATTCATTGTGTCTTATTACATTTTAGTTTAATCTAGAGTAGAATATCTCTCGAATAATTAGAGGAGTAAATGAATGTACGAAGCCTAGAATATATGAAACTATTTGGAATAATAATACTATTTACACCCATAAAGCGTACAAAAATTTTAACGCAAATATATAAGACCTGAAAATGATCTCCCACTACTAGCCCTCCATCGAGAGATCAGGACTAATATAAAGCCGCTGTCGTTATCATTGATTTAAAACTAATAGGTTATAGGTGAATATGTATAACTCAAATATAAGTTAAACGGCAACAATAATAATTAATCTCTTAGTTCTTACTTTTGGTGTCCCTTTCGGGGGTGAAGTGTGCAGATGACCAAAAGATCACGTATTGTGGCTTTATGGTTAAGCGTAGTTATCAAAAGTAAAAGCACAAAATGGGAAACTAAGACAGTCTAATTAGGGGTGGGCTTACTACCGAACAAGCCATATGCGAAGTCCATTTGCAAATTAATTGTTCTTCAAAGTGGAGGCTATGCAATTACCACTTGTTTGGATACTTGTCACTCGTTAGTTTCTTTATTTACCATATTGGTAGGAAAATTGACCCGTATTGGTCATTGTTAGGGTTTCATTAATGAATTTTGTGGATAGTTGATATAGCTCTTTCGTTTTCTTTAGCTAGTATTAGTCAATGTTAAACGCACACTCTTCACACGATTATCAACAACCTATGTGTGTAGATTGCTATCAAGTAATGTAATTATAGATATCATTCTCACATTAATTATTTTGACTCCAACTCTGGTTACAATTCACCTAACCAGAACCGACGTTGGTTTAACCATGTTCACAAGCTCTCTCTCTCTCTCTCTCTCTCTCTCTCTCTATATATATATATATATTTTTTTTTTTTTTAAGTAGAAATACATTTTTTGAGAATGAGTTACTGAAATTCGTATAGTATAAGTGAGTTCCATCAAATAGATATGTGTAATTGGTTTGTGAAATTGATTATACAATTAAAGGTACTACAACATATCTTCGAGATATGTTTAACCTATCATTCATATCAATATATTAAACACTTTTTGAGTACTAATTTAATATTAGAGGTCATAAAGTGTTCTTACAACTTGGTTTACATTAACAAAGCTATTTTTCTCACGAAGTAATAGAAAAAACAGCCTAAAGCTTCTTCGGAATGCAGCTAATATTAAAAATGGGATGTGAGCTCTTTGGATGCAGCTACTCAAGCTACTATTATTGATCGATGATAGAGAACAACTGATCAGTATGAAGATACTTTGGCATGCTTTTGAATTGTGCTTGGCATGATTTTGAATTGTGCTGCTATCTTGAATGTATGCCAATTGTTTTTTCTCTTAGAGGAGAGCTTTGTTGTTGGAGATTGCAGTCCTTTCTATTGCAAATAGGGAAGGAGGTAATTTGCCTGGCTTAAGGGCTGTGGCAGACTTCAGAGAAACATTAATCCAATGTCATTTGGATGAATTTCCTATTGAAGGTGCTAAGTTCACCTAGAGTAATGTGAGATTGTGGCGGACGCCGGGTAGAATCTTCATGAATCACGAATTGTCGGAAGTCTTTGAAGGTTTTTTTCCTCATATGCTAAGCAAAGAGACTTCTAATCATAACCCTTTTATTATCTGTACTGAGGTAGCTTCTTCTGACCATCTTTCTGCCTTTTGATCTCAACATATGTGGGTTACGTTACGTCGGTTGCCTCAAAACCAAGAGATACCAAAATTTAAATAAGGAAGTTGAAGACTATATCACGTGGGAATGCAAAAGCGAGTTCCAAATTGTAAGATCAAGGCGGTTTCCTTAGTTCTTTTGCCAAAGTGGAAGCCCCATTGGTCTTTGTAATGCGCTCTATAAGATTGTGGCTAAAGTTTTGGCTAATAGACTAAGGAAAATACTACTTGATGTTATCTCTAATTATCAGTCAGCTTTTCTGTGGGTTGAGCTATCATGGACAATTTATTGATTGCCAATGAAATAATTTGCTACATGGAGAGGCAGACTAAAAGTACGAGAGGTGAAGTTGCTCTCAAAATTGACATTAGCAAAGCATACGATGGAATAAGTTGGGAATTTTTGGGGAAAATCATGCATAAATTAGGATTTGCTTCCGTCTGGATCGATATTCTCTTGCTTTGTGTTTCTACATTCAGCTACTCGGTTTGGCAAATGGTCAAGAAGCTGGGCCTATTAAACCTAAAAGATGGTTGCATCAAGGTGATCCTTTATCACCTTATTTATTTACATTTGTGTGGAAGGTCTCACTACTCTTATTCAGCAAACAGAAAGAAATGAAGAACTTTACAGTTGTAGAGTGGCGAGAGGAGCTCCTAGCATTTCTCATCTCATTTTTGCCAATGATAGTTTCTTTTTCTTTCGAGCCTTATAAAAGGAAAGCTTAACCATGAAGACCATCTTGAACAATTATGAAGCTACTTCGAGTCAAGCAATCAATTTTGGGAAATCTGGTATTCTCTTTAGCCATAATGTTCTCCACAATCTGAAGGATAGTATCTCATATAAACTGGGTGTTTTCACCTCACTCGATGCTGGTAAATATATGGGCTTACCTGCTCTTATTGGAAGCGCCTTTGGAATCGGATACAAAAATGGCACACCAAGTGTCATGCCCCCGACGTGTGCTCTTCCGATCTCTCTTGAATATCTTATAATTCAATATCAAATTCTATAGTGGAAGTTTCGATACAATTTAATAGCGAGGACGGGATGTACAAAACGAACAAGAAGGTTTTTGTATTAGAGTTTAATGTTCTCTAAAGCTAATTGCTTAAACTACAAGTTATTAAATTTCAAAGAATCATTAAAATCAGATTTTTCAATAAAATGTGAATAACGTAACAAATGTATAGTTCCTTGATTACCAAAGCAAAGGCCGAATCATTAGAAAGCTTTTACCTTGAAAAATAAGTTTCAAATCATTACCGAGATTACCCATTCATTTCATCATATATATTATAAAGCGTGAAAATATATGTATTATAGAGAGGTGGACATACTTATTAATAGAAACGGTAATAAGTTCTTAGTTTCATTCGTAGTAGCTTCAAGGACAGGTTTCCAATACCTACAAAACTCTTCTCCAGTTAGCGAGCATACTCTAGCTCATGGCTTGCCTTACTTTTCAAATAGATATCTTCAATCATATATTAAAATTGTAGAAAGAGAGAGTGAATACGAAGTACTCAGTCAGTAACAAAACCTTTTGATTCACCTTTCATTTGAAAGATTCATTATCGAGAAAACTATTGAATGCACAAAGTTTCTTAAGGCACAGAAGGGGCCTTATAATTGGTTAAACTACTACCCATAGTATGCGCAAGATTCATATTAATTCAATCATGGCTATGTACAATTAAGTGGATCTACCCGATCGACCTCTACCGAAATTCCAAACAATCAATACAAGTACAAAGCAAATACCATATTAATCGTCGCCCATCTAGGTATCATTAGATGACACTTAGTATGACAACAAAGTCAAGCAAAGCAAATACAAAACGGGTAGAGTATCAGCTAGTGATTAAAATGCAATAATCAATCTTCCCTTTCAATGTATCAAAATCCATGTTTATCTCATGGAAGATTTGAATAAAAAACCATCACTAGAACAGAAAACTAGCTTATGTGTTGGTTGTAACGAGGAATACACGTTAGTTCTGGCGGCAACGCTATAGGCAGCGACGCGAATTGTTAAGCTATACGTCTCGGTTTGTTGGCGGCGCTTAAAGTTCACAAAAGGCGTCAATTGTTTTACATAAACCAACGCCTATAATCATCTATAGGAATCGGTTGTATGACAATAACCGACACCTATAGCGTATTCTATTTATTTTTTTCCATAATTAGTCTATAAGCATTGGTTTTCATGTAACAACCGACGCCTCTTCATAACTTTTTTTTAACAAAATACACTGCAGCAGTGGCAATAGCACCATATATAGCCCTGTGGAAGATGAAAAACAACAAACCCAACATCCAAAGCCAACAAGAAATAAAACCAAAGCATGCAATTAATCTAACTACAAAAAATAGAACCAATACTTATAAACACATAACCCAAGAATTGATTAAATTAATTTAGACCACTATAAATCAAGTACTCCGAACATCTTGTATAACTATTATATTACTACCCCAATCATCACAATCTAATTAATCTAACAACAATCAACAACAAGGTCAAAGGTTAGCAGTAATGTAAATTATAAATTGTGCAAAAACATTATGTCATTAATGAACCATTTGAACAATGTGAACTAGCTAACTTTTGAAATGTACATATTGCATGAAAATGTATGATGCATAAGTAATCCATATTTCAAAACAAATAAGACAAAAAATTATGCACAATAGTCGATAAAGTACTTGGCCCATATATCTCGAATCTTGTCTATATTCGCTTGATCATACGATCCAACATTATATGCCTACACCAAACAAAACGAGATATAATTATTTTGTTAATAAACATATGCATGAATCTTTAGAAAATTCTTAGTTTTCGATAAATATTTATACATTCTTAAGATATTCTGAACTGCTAGAACATTGTACGACTATATCGTACATATTTTTCATTAAACAATAGTCACACTCATTGAATCCCGGTTGCTGAGCACACTAAAATTTCTAACGAGCTGAAAATTAATATTAGCAATTAAACCAATAAAATTTGAAGCTTCAATATATAGTTATTGTAACATGTAGACATACTTTTCATACCTTAATTGATTTCCACACGAGATTGGTCTTTCTCATTTTCCCATATGCCCACAACGTTCTAACTACACTAAAATTATAATATATATGTGTATAAGTTAAATAAACTCAAACTTAATTACACAAAAAGAGTTTTATGCATTTGAATGTGTTTGACAACTCACACATCCATCACTTCAAATAACAATTTTTCATTTTTCAACAAAATGTAACCACTCAAATAAAGCCACATGCCTCAAAAATTCAAATTTCAAAATATATTATAAATTAATCCAATTATAAACGATACTAAATGAAACCTTAGTTATTGATAATTGGTTACATGCCCAAATCCTCACGGCTAGCAAATGTGTCTATTATCCTCAAGGGAATCCAAGTATTACACCCTCCAGGTAATCCAAGTAGTACACCCTCCAGGTAATCCAAGTAGTACACCATATTACACTGAAGGCATAGCACAAGCAGTAGCTAGTGATTTCTATAATATTTTATAATAATATAAGTTTGTATATTTTAATCACAAATATTTCAAACTAAGCGAAAGAAAAAAAAAAAAGAAGTTTAATATCTATAACGGTTTTACCACCTGATGATACGATATTAGAATGTACTTCTTGTCCGTCATTTTTTAAAGTGCGTTGAGCATGTAGGTAAAAGCCGGCCTGTCACAAACTTGAAAATTAACCGCCGCACTCATTGATGTACACAGAAACCTAATATTTTAATCTCGAATTGGTCGCAAGCCTAATGTAGGTACCTGAAATATATTATGCCAAACGTAAATGTCAAATTAAAAATTATATAATGTAATTAAATATAAATGAAGAAGTCTTACATTTCCCAAATTTGCAAAATAGGTGCGTTCAACCATCCCATCCTGAGCTGATCGGCGATATCATTGACCAAAACATGAATTACATTGACCTTATCGACGGTGTGGTGAAACACATTCTCATCCATTGGCACGTCAATGAAATCCATAGAAAGGGGCAACCTAATAGCCAGGGTGTGCAACTTTTTGAGAACGGGACTCAGGGATGCCAATGTTGCAGCGTCAACAAGATTAGGCCGTGCCGAAGAGCCTTCAACGCTAGCAGGCCACTTGCCTTTTTTTTTAGATGCCGCTTGCCCCCCTATCTTTGGATGTCGTTACAATTTGATTGTCACCATAACATGCATAACACAAAATGCAATGAGGATAAGAGCTTTTATGTAAGTTCAATTCATTAGCTTAGGTGGCATCACTAAATGTGAGGGCCACTGTGTATAACTGCCTTAAGCTACATTAACT